>WOGO01007150.1:0-11319 GCA_015342085.1 Leptinotarsa defecta | reverse complement strand
AATCACGGATATTTCGATTCACCCCTTCATTGGATTGGTGGGATGAGGAATTCGAAGCCAAACTGCTTAAAACTGAATTGGATATTAGTTCTTTTGGGGACAGTGAGGGCTCAGCCAGAGGACTAAACTCAGCCTCATTTAGAGTTCCCACTCTTTCCTCTGGCAAAGATTGACCGTTTTGCTGCGAGTCTTCCACCACACTATACAACTCCAGTTCTTGAACTGTCTGTGCATACGTTGCGTTGCGTGAAAACTTGAGAATTGGATAGTGGCATCGGAGAAAGAGATTTGTAATAGATAGGATAGGATAGATGCTGATATATTTTGTTCATGGGAAATATGGATAATTCACTTAGTATTTTTGAATGAGGAATTGTACCCAAATTCGAAGCTGCATTTCCTTTTTGAATCAAAATGCTAATTTTTTGAATCAAGAAAGAGGTAGCTCTTTGGTCATTCATCTCTTTGGAGATCCTAATGCCGATATCATGAATGAATTCCAATGCTTGGGTGCCTAACATTTTTCAGTTCAAGATTTCATTCACCAGCTCTATTAAATTGCACAATTTATTATATAAAAGTTTATCGCGACAATACCTATTTTTTTTTTGAGAATTCCCTATGCCAAGAACAAGTTTCTTATTGTAGTCTTATTTTTCTGTAAAAAATAATATCATATAAATTGGGTGATGTAATAAATTGATGGGTGTGATCTATTAAATTCTCCATATCTCAATAAATATTTATTCTACTGTATCGTGGTAAATATATCTACTGATCGATTGAGAATTGTGTACTTTATTCAGCTCATTAACACATTTTATCGTTGAGCAATTTTCAGCTAATTTTTCTATACGAAATCAAATTGAACCAGAGTATTGCCGAAAAAGCTCGGATAATTAACCAGGCATTTGGCAATGCAGTGTTCGACGTTGGTTTGCGAAATTTCGTTCCTGAAATTTTAGCCTCAAAGATGAGGCCCGAAGTGTTCGAGCTATGACAGTTGTCCAGGATGAGGATTTGAGGACCCTAGTAGCATGGGATTCCTTTGCGAGGGCTTATTATGGCTCCTGTCGATAGTAATTGCCACTATAAATTACGAATTCAACCAAAACAAAGGAAAATCTCATTAATGGAATGAGTCTACATCAGGAAAGATCTTCAAGCAAGAGCTTAAAATCTAAAAATCTATTTGAAATCTGTTTTTCCGTTAACCAGCTGCCGCCCCCATCGAACGACAACTCTTGAATGTCGCAACTTGTGCGAGTTAAGGATTAACGAGGTCTCACCTTTCAATGAGTGGAACAAACCACTTACGACAACTCAACCGACTACCGTCCCACCAAACAATTCCTTCAAAACAAAACAAGATGCCATTGAACTCATCGGAGGTCTCATCAGTACTACTAGGCTGTTCCACAAATACATTAGACAGGCTTGAATATGAAACGACAATGGCGTCTCCCCCTAAGCCAATTGCACTATGGTAGCACCCCTGATGATACCTATGACAGGTCAAAACATCACTCTCTGGTGTTGGGTCAAAAGTGCTTCAGTTATGGAATTCTGTTTTCAACCCAAGGGAGTTATTCTGATCATTTCAAGCGTTGTTATTTTTTTAGAATGATTCCTTAGAAATCGACTGAGGATTTCGTTTTCGATACGTTCTGCAACACCACAAAACAAGTATTACCAAAATTAGAAGAAAAAAAATTATGTGGTACTCTCATTTTTACTTATTCAACAAATTTAGCTAATCGCTTTTTGTATTTTCCCATTATTAGCATTACATAAATTATGTTTGAGATAAGATATGTTATGAGATAATTGTTGAGTCAGCTGACGTTCCGGAAACTACAAAATCGACAACACTTCAAATTTTCATTGGCTCATTTTCATTCAAATACAACAATGCGGGTGATCACAATGAAAATATATGTTATATTTATCAGGAGTGCCGGGTGTTAACTAAATGAGGTCGATTCTCCACAGAATATATATCAAAACCAAAAGGGACGAAGGGTAGATTCAAGAACATGTATGATAATTACGGTTTTCCATCTGTTATCACTGAGAACTTGCGATTTCTGTACATAGATATCTAATGTATATAACCAAGTCCCAAAATCGTGTTAGACACACCATTTATTGATTGAAATAGGTGAACAACAGGAGTTATGATGTTTGTGATTAATAATAATAATACTTTATTGTCATTAAGAATAAATCTTGTGGACAAAGCTTGTGAAAAATACTTACAAATGTAAGTCTAGAAATATGAAATGTGAATATAAAAACACCTACAAAAAAGTAAAATTAGAACATACACTATAGTTCAACATCGAAATTTTGTCTCAACATGGTTGTGTATATATGAATGATGCAACTAATTTTCCTTTATTTGTGCAAGCATGAATAAGTAACTGACACCCAAAATGAAATAATCAAATTCCATATTTTTTATCGTATACGAAGAACATCAAGAAATTGAGATTTCAAATAAGTATCCTTATTTTGTAAAATTTTGAAAATTTTCACTTAGAAATATTTGTAATCTCCTACTTACCAACTATAAGCACCAGACGGCATCTATGGGATCCGATAATATAAACCACTGAAGAATCCAATTAGTCAGTAACCTGTCGTATTCATAAATTTCGCCTACAAATTGAAAAACATCAATTGAATAAAATTCAAAAAATAAATATATTTAACTTTCTTTGGTGGTCGTCGTTCCGGATAACAGTGTTTCCGTTTTCAAAACCCAGAATTCACTATAAAAGTTTCGCTTCAATAATGAAGAGCTGAATTTTTTTAAACGCTCAAAAAAAATAAATGTCCAGATATCATATGCAGTATTCCACATGAATATATATACTGGATGTTTTTAAAGAATTCAGATGAAATTGCACTGTTCCCAATAACCTCCATCTTCTGAAGACAATTATCCCAGTTTTGCTGATTTGAAAAAGTGCTTGTTTTTGATATAGAATCTCTGTTTAATGTTTGTGAATATCTGAACTTTGCAATAACGTTCTGTGACTCTAGTCCGAACTGTAAAATCAAAGCTGCCATGATATTCAATCACATTTAAATTTTTCCAAAATATTAAACTTATTGAAATCAAATGTTTCAGATTATCAAAGAGTAGTATCAATAATTTGGATTTTGCCATTTGTTCTAATGTGTTATTTTTATGTTGACTTTTCATCGAATATTACTGGAGTTTTTTCCCAACACCAAACCGTTATTTTAACACATCGACACGTATTTCTATCACCAAGTGATCATCTTCAAGAGGAAGATCAAACTATTTGATCACTTGGTGATCTAAACACATGTCGAGGTGTTAAAATAACGGTTTGGTGTTGGGAAAAAAACTCCAGTAATTTTCATTACTACGCCAAAGGTTCCAAACATATTGACTTTACATCAATCAAAAATTATGCAAATATTTCGATTGAACTGATATACAATACAAAAGAATCTAAACGATTCTACAAATGTGTATAAAGTTCAACCAAAACATTGTATTGCAGTTTCTCTCAGTAAAAAATGACATTCCTCGTATACGACAAAAATTGATTTTCGAATCTTGGGTCGACAATGTATAACTTATTTTTCAGTGTTAAATATAAATAATGGCGGTAAAACTTGAAAATTGTAAAATTTCCCTTCGCACTTCGCCAAATACCTCAATTTGGCTATGATTTACATGAGACAACCACCTCCTTGGCCCCCTGAAGATAGATGTACCTGGCCATGCCAGCTCATCAAGATAAGGATCTTCCAATCAAGTGTCCATCACCATCAAACTTGTCGGCAACTGAAATCTGCATAATAACTACAACTGGTTCCACAACGAAACGACTTTGTGTCAGCCTGTTAAGATGGTAGCAGGAGATTTCATTGAGAGCTGCATGGCTCCATATTGGTAGATTCGTTGAACTACTGTGTGCTCATTTGCCAATAGTCCGGTTAAAATCGACCAAAAAATTATTCCCCCTGCAGTTCAATGATGTGGTACAATTCTCAAATGGAAATCAGATTTACCTTCATATCAAACCTCCATCATCTTCATACTCCATATGAACATTCTCAACTTCTTTTCTCATAACTGAATTTAATAAAAAAAATGGCAAATAAAAATTGATGTTTTATAGACATTACTACACCTCAATTACAGTTTAAAATGTCGCACTGATTCACTATTTCGCTTTCTTCGCTCCAATACTAATTGTTGGTTAGGTGTGCCGAATATATTCTATTCGGACGCTCATGTTCTTCTACGGTTATTCGATGGTCTTATGTGATGATTACCACTGGAGGAGGCCTGTGTTTCGTGATGCAAAGGTCGAAACGTTTGAATTACTTTTTCACGTCATAGCAATAGTTGACCCAATAATTATTCTATCGATCTCATACCAGGTAACGTTGGCTTCAAAATAACACTAGCGTGAGTTCGGTAGAATAATTATTGAATCAACTGTCGTCATACCGTAGAAGAATGGTTTCAAACGCTGTAACGTTTGCACTCCTATGGTAATATGCTGGACCAAGTTCTATGGAGTATTCTTGGTACGACCAGCTGGTGCACTTATGCTGTCTCGTCTGTGCTCTCCCATTTGATGTAGCAACTTGCTGCCAATTTGAAATCTCGCTGTCAAACAGGTCAAACTATGTCGTTGAATCAGCTTCGAATCAGATTTAGATCATTATTTTTTTTATGACTTTCTCTCATCTGAATTGGTATTTATGGGTTTGGTGCCTCTTAATTCAATTTTACGTTTCCGGTACGAATCGGCTACGAATTTTTTTCAGGTTTATACTCGTTTCGATATCAAGATCATTGAACCTCATCGATCCCAAAACACGTAATTCTTGCTGTTCATTTATTATTGGAAAACGTTGCCTTTTTCCCAAGGTTAGCGATGGTCTGTATGAGCTTGTTGCTTTTATTCTTCAACATTACCTCTCAGGACAAGTTGTTCATGATCATCTTCCGGAAGCAATTTTCATACGCCTAAACTCTAGGGGACCTATCAAAAACGCCCACACCGTTGGTATGTTCCTAACCTCAATAATGCTGCGTTTCTATGTTCTTTGTCCTATCAAGGAAAGCCTTTACACTCATCTGCTCTACAAATTCTTTTGAGGCTTGTAAGTATGTAGATTAGATTAGATTGCCGGGGAGCTGGCCCATGGCCTGATTCACTGCGACCTTTTCAGATCTATTGTGATGCTCCTTGGTTGTTAGAGCTCATTGTCTAGCTGACGGCCTCTGGTTTCTCTTCCCCGCACCTTGAGTGTCTCAGCCTTGTATCGCTTCGATTTACAGAGCACAAGCAGTGCGGTTTCTCTGTCTTCTTGACAGAACCTGTATTGGGTTTCTTCTGTCAGACCCATATTGCTCATATGTCTCCTGAATCGGCTTTGCCCCGTTAGGAGACCCACCACTACCCTTACAATCTTACGGTTGTGATTTAGTAGGTCTTCCGTGAATCTAGACGATGGTTTCTTTATGAACTCATTCGCCTGCCTCATTTCTGTGAGCTTATTCCACCAATCTATCGATTCGGCTTGCATCCATGAATTTATGGATCTCTTTATACATGCTTTCGCTACCCTGCAGAAGGGTTCTGGGCCGATCATAGCCTTGGATGCATCTTCACGGGCTAGACTATCGGCCTCCTCATTGCCCTTGTGACCCTCATGTCCAGGTACCCAAGCTAGAGTGACCGTATTTTGGGTACTTAGCTTCTTGAGTGCTCAGACAGCTTCCCACCAGTCTTGAGGAGACTTGAAATGAGCTGAGCGCTTTAATTGCCACCTGATGGTCGTAGAAAATGGCAATGGTTTCATTTGTAACCTTCTGCCTGTTTATTTCCCTTATACTGTGTTCGATGGCCGCTACTTCTGCCTGAAACACAGTTGCATTATGTCCCATTCTGAGTGCGAATCTCGTCTTTGCTCTGCTTCCGTATATACCGGCTCCCAACCCTCCTTGGGTCTTTAGCCATCTGTATATGAAATTTCTTCCGCTTTTACCGGTGGGCCGTTTTGCCAGTCCTCTCTACTAGGTATGATGATTCTGAAATATTTTTGAAAGTTGTACTGAAGAACTGTGTTATCCACAGGCATTCCTAGTACAAATACTCATGATAACATACGGGCACCATATGTTATCATGGGGCTGACTACCCTTGTATATAACCAGAGTGTCATTTTTGGATTTAGCCCCCAGTTTTTCCTGCACATTCTTCTGCAGATTCCCAGGGCCAGCCTGGTCTTATGGGCTGTTTTTTAGATGTGAAGGTTCCACGTGAGTCTGTGATCGAAAGTCACCCCTAAGTATTTGACTTTCGTGGCGAAAGGGATCTTTCCTTCATTGGGTATTGGTGGTTTCAGTTCTCGCATCACTCTTTTCCTTGTGAACACGACGACAGTAGTTTTTTGGGCATTCACTGAGAGGTTCTCATGCTCGCACCATCTGCCAACGAAGTTCAAGGCACTTTGCATGAGTTCCGAGATGACGCCTGCAAATTTCCCTTTTGTGACTGTCACCAAGTCGTCAGCATATCCCAGGCAATATATCCCTTCTTCAGATAGCTTCCTTAGGAGATCTTCTACTAGGGTTGCCCATAGCAATGACGATAGGACACCTTTGTATGTATGTAAGTATGAGTTACTATGTTTCTTTGTTCATTCGAACTATCGAACAGTAGCCTCTGAGTACATTAGTTGTGACATATGCGTTCACTTCAACTCAAGCAACCCAACTTTCCCACTGAAATATCATTGAAGCAAATATTTATTCTTTAGTATACTCGGGACCCATATTATCCAAATCTTAAGTATCATCTGAGGGAGTCTCTTCTTTATGCACTCTTCAACCTGGCTGTACCCTTGGTTTAATGTAAACCTCTTTTGCACGTGGTACCACTAAAATTTATGGGGTCATTTAATACCTATTAACTCAGCTGCTACTGAGAAGAGTTCAAAGTTCAAACAAGTGACAGTAACAAGTGCAATAATTATTGGAAAAGAACGATTTTGGCTTTCTACTTGTCACACTTCATACAAAAAATCTCCTTGTAACTTTTCGAGTTCCAAGCACACTGCTGTTTGGGGCGGATCTTTCCTGCAGTGAGGGAGAAGTTATACGTCTAAACCATTCTGTATGTTATCTACTCGAATAATTTCAGCATTGTCCTGCTGCTGGATGATCGAAAAACATCTACAAAACCAACCTCTGTGACGTATGTTGCATGAGTGTCTATAGGATATAATTCAATGTCCAGCTTGCTATTAGCTGGACCTATTAGCAGAACCTATTGTGTAGGTATGTAGGTAGAGATGATGTCATGAAAATTTTTTCATAACATTTTAAGATTTTATTTTTTCCAATATCAAGACCTGAATGCGATAATGCAAGTTGTAACTCGAGATAGGTAAAAACAATCCCAAGAAATCATTTGCAAATATAACGGCTATGTTTATTAAACTTTGAAATATCGTGACGTTCTGTTATTAGTATTATTATTTGTGGGAATGTATCAATAATTTAAAATACCAAGAATACTACTTCTGTTGAGATTTAACACTTCTATTCACGGAATAATTTATATCTGCCTAATAGCTTACCAGGTTTTTCCTTTGATGAAGTGACTTGCATTCATGGAAATGAATCGCAGAAATTATGCATACAAGACGGGTGATGTGTTAAATAATTACTTATTGTTAATTCAAATATATTGAAACCTCCATCAGTAAACCAAATACTTTGTAGTAATATGACTGATGTTACTGCTAATCATTCAAGGTGCCTAGGTATACGCTAATCAAAATTATCTGTTGAACAGTCGTTGAAAAACGTACGAAAAGGTGAACTTTCAATATTTTAATTTGAAAAATATGAATAAATATGATGATTCAAATCTCTCTAACAGATAGGATACCTAAGTAATTATTTCAACAAAATGACCTAGTATTTTTGACGAAAAAGAATCAATGACAATCATTTTCCTCTTTGCAAAAATTATAAAACACCCCAGAAATTTATTTCGCAATCAAAATTAATTACAAATTTATCTAACACCATTTCAGATACCAAAACACCAATACCAAAAAACAATAATCCAGTAGAACTGAAAGATCTGCGGGCCATCAGCATCTTTCCTGCTTGCTCTAAAATAATTAAAAAAATTAAAGAATAACAGCTTCGTTCACACTTAGATAGTGATAAACTACTACCAACAGTACAGCCGGGTTTTAGGCGTGGTCACAGCTGTACTACAGTTCTACTGAAACTAACCGATGATATTTTCAATGCGAGTGATCGAAATCAATGTACCGTCCTGGCTCTTCTAGATTTTCTAGACATCAGTCCAAAATGTAATTTTATTATATAGATAAGTCGAAATTTCATTGCAGATAACCTTATGATAAATACACGATGAATGTACCCCATGAATAAAGCGAAGGCAGGAGTTTTGAATCTTTTGGAGTCTTTTCTTCCTAATTCTGAAGCTTGGTCCATAGAGTACATCTGCATAGTTCAAAGATGAAAGAACGAGTCACATATAGTAATTCTTGTGTTTTTAGGGAGGAATCTTCGATTTCCGTAAATCATCTTGAGTGAGAGGTAAGCTTTCTGGATTAATTTATCAACATGGGAATCAAATCGGAGATCACTGTCTATAGTCACCCTAAGATTTTTTGCTTCCTTCACAATTTCCAATCCATTAGAGCCTATACTAGTATTGAGTTGTTGTTTAACAATATATCTGTGATTTTTTGGACCAATTATTAGTATTTTCGACTTAGATGTATTATTCTTAAGGCATATATTTTCAGCTAGGGATGAGAATGTGTCGGGATCATGACTGATCCGCCTATTAGCGTCATTTACCCTGTGTGGTTCAAAAGAATAATAGATTTGGGTGTCATCGGCAAAACTGAAGGCATTTCACTAATTGACTGGTGTATATAGTATATCGTAAATAGGAGAGGGCCAAGAATTGATTCCTGTGGAACGCCTGTTTTTAATGTGGAATGTACTCCATCAAGAACAACTTCCTGGCGTCTGTTGTATAGATAATTTCGAAAAAAAAAGAACTGAATCATCTGACAAGCCAATGTAGTGTAAGATCGACAATGAGAGTTCTTGATTGATGCTGTGGAATGTACGGCACAAAGGGTTATAAACTCCTCCGAGCGATCATTTACTAATCAGATATGCAACATTCACAATAAACTCCCCTCTCATTTAAAACATTTTAAAATAGGTATTTTTAGTCAAAAATTTAAATATGTACTACTAGGTAAACAAACTTGATTACTCAATATTTTATCCATATGTATATATTTTTTGTTGCTTGAATCAGGTGTATAAAGCATTATTTTTTCAATTTTTTTTGTTTTTGTATTTGTTATATTTTTGTTGCCAGTTCGGTAGCTGGATGTGGAGGTTGAGTTGTAGAACAAACCTGTAGTGTTCTACACTGCAGTTTTTAACTTCACTTCTTGGTCGTTATATTCTATTTCACCCAATAAAGACTATTATTCTTATTATTATCATTATGAGTTATAGTTATAAGTTCAAGCCGCGATTTTAAAAAATATCACTATCATATCATATCAATTAGTGAATAATATTGAAAACGTTATTGTTCCTGATAACGTTAAATTTGGTTTCATCAACGCGAAGCAAAATATCGAAAATTTGCCCTTTTCACAAGAACGCAGTAGGCTGGGTTTAAGGCTGTCACTCTGACTAAGTATTTCCCGAGTGACAGCCTTCAAAAATGACCAAAATGGAAGGGTGTCATCTTAAGTGTGCCACACTGTATACGAAAAAGTGCGATACATCGAAATCGAACAAAAATTGCATAAAAACATTTTTAAAGTTAATATTACCACTTCCAAGGTAGAAATTATGGAAAACTATTACTTTTGAAACCAGTTATGGCATGATATGTAAACGAATACCTGTTTTCGGAATTTCAAACGGTACCTAGTACTGAAATATGTTTTTGATGATGTGATTATTTCTGAAGAAACAACAACGGGGAGTTGGATCCTGCTCCCATTGTTGCAGTTGCAAATCATCTCACGGATTTGCCCGTAGGCTGAAAATGCTTCGCCTCCTCTCGAAACTAATCAATAGCAAATAACGGCGATGCCCGTTTCAGTACAACTATCCAATTCTTAAGTCGAGACCTTGCGATATTATCACAGAATCGGAGCCTCAGATTGGGTGGTCTTGACGAAAGGTCTGGACTCACACCAAGATTTTTTAAGCTGAATTATTTAATAGGGTTCTTTCTCCTCATTATTTGCCCAAACTAGGCCAATCCGAGGTTCAGAAAATGTACATAAAAGCACGAGGATGCAATTTTTTACCAGAGCGGCAATGAGGACAAAATATTAATGCAATGTAGTTTCAATGTATTTCAATAAAAAAAATTAGAAATATAAATTTGCGTTACCTTGATTCCAACGGAAATTGGAAGAACATATATTAATAATATTGTACAAGGTGACGCAAGTGAAGATCATCTCATTTAGGGGAGAGTCGGATATTGGCGCGCCCTTAAGGAAAACACGCTCTAGAAATCATTAGATGTATTGAATTCCAACTCTGTATATGTCAGCTAATAGATGACTTTTCTGGCAAACAAGTTCAAATGAGAAATTTTGAGTTGAGTTGAAGTGGTAGAGGGAGGAAAAAGCGCGGTTTTATCAAACCAGTGTGATAATACCGCGCCCCCTGTTTGACAATACCGTGTTTCAAAAATATGTCTTTATTCAAGGCAGCATTTATTGATCAATAGGTACGAAAGAAATCAGCAAAAATCGCAAATATAGTTATCAGCAGATTCTTAACCACTGCAGTCTGTATGCACCCACTGGGAACAATTGTTTTTCTCAATAGCAAACTCGTAGGCCAGTTTATGTACTTGTTGCTGAGTGACCTCATAAAATGTTTTTGCTAGTAGAACTACATGATCCTTCCACTCTTTCTCTTCTTCATTTGAAAATGTTTCATGTCGACCCATACGAGGATCATAATATGCTCCTTTTTTAAGTCTGTCTCGTATTGACGATTCTGGCAAGTCGAAAATTCTTGCCACCTCTTTAACTTTTCTTCCAGAACGTACAGCTTCCAGAGCAGCATTCATCTGAGCTGGATCCCATAACGCCTTTTTTTCTCTTTGGAGTAGGTTCAGTCATCTGTAGAAAAAATATATCAGCATGGTCTGATAATACCGCGCGGCTGATAATACCGCGCCCTGATGAGCGCGCAATTATCAGACG
>WOGO01007149.1:0-11320 GCA_015342085.1 Leptinotarsa defecta | reverse complement strand
AGGTCAGGTACCTAGAGCAGATACCTGTCCACACTATTTAAGACGCAACTTGTCAATTTGTGGTAGTTACTTGAAAATGGCCTTATAAGCCGAAACCGGTCGTAACGAATAAATAAACACAGTAGAAACTAGACAAAGGTATTTTCTTTATTCTATATTCAACATGAATTTCTACATCAATCGAACAAAAATAACAAGTGTATTTTAGCCCAATAGGTATGTAGAAATAGATCGTGTAATGTTCTCCTATAACATTTTGTTGATATAATTCAGACTGAGAAATATGATATCTGATTTTCCGCAAGTAGGTATATGACATTCAGACAGTTTTGCATCGTGGTGATTTTTCATTCCATTTCCATTGATAGAAAGAAATTTAGTGAGGTATGAGTGGTAACAAATCAAACTGACTGATCAGCCAGAAGTAACTTTTCGAGGTGAACTTTTCAGTTCTCCCTTTATTAAAGTTGAACAGTTTCTCTGTTGATTTGAATTCATTCATTTTCAAAATAAAACATCCTATGAAAGCAACAACAACCAACATGTCTTTCAAGGAATATCATATACACACAACAATATAGTAAAAAGTCGCTTATTGGAACGGGTAGGTACCAGTTTATAATAAGTTGGGAAACAGATTGAAAACACTGTCACAATTCGCTTCAAAACAAAAATTACTTTTATTGATCAATTGCTTTCTACTCAAAGTGGTAAATATTCAAATCAATAGGGATATATTTTTAGGATGAATTAGTTTTCGGGAAAGAAAAGTTTTGGCTTTCAAATTCTCTTTGTAAATAGTTTATTTCGAAATAAATTGATTCATTCTTTCCTTTAGAAATCTCCCACATTTTTTGTATGAAGTTAGAGAAGTAGAAAAACTGAAACGTGTCATAACAGGTTCAATCATCAATCGTCCCAGTTGAGGCTTTCTGGCTCGCCAATGTGTGGTCAAAGGTGGAGGTTACGCTCACTGTGGTTTTAGATTTCAATAACATAGTGTATTATTGATTTTTGCCACTAAGTCAAATGGTCAAAAGGAGTTCTTCCTACAAGTTCAACGCTGTTTGCATGAAGCAATCCGAAAAAAACACACGGATTTATAAAAAGCCAATTCATGAATTTTCCACAACGAGAATGTACCTGCTTCCACGTCATTACTTGTTTGTGAATCATTGGCCAAAAACATTGTAGCGATACAATGTATCTGAAGATGGAAATATTGCAACCTGAAATGAAGTCAAGTGAATGAAGGCAACCATACTAATCGCTTCCAAAAATAACACAATCGATCTCAGTTAATTAGTTTAGGAAGTCTAACAGTCAATTCCCTAATTAGTTCAGAAGGTATTCATGGCCGATTTCATTTGGTAAATGATTAATTTCTTCAGCAAGTCATGTAGATAATGAGTAAAGTTGTTAATAATAACGAGTGTATATTCTCTATCATCAATTTGTTTTGATCCATCCCGTCTTCGTGACTGCTAGCGTGAACTCTCGTGTTAATGGCTTTGATATTACGTGATCTAATTTTCAAATTACTCTTTAAGGGATCACTTAGGTACGTGTTTTGTTTAATATTGCCTTGCACACCTAATAATTTAGTGTTTAGTAAAATACTACCTTTGCTCCTATTTAAATTTCAAGGCGATTTATTTCCACGCTGAATTCTTGTTTGTTATCACGAGCAAATTGCTTTATTACATCAACTAATCATTGGAGAACGTGAGACTTGGACAACTCATTGCATTTAAGCTCCTGACGATGCCGATGTTCTAATGGAAGCCCTAAGGTCGCTTCACACTCATCAGTGACGAGACAGTGCAGTGACCGGCAAATGATCCGCCCGGTAAAACTAACAACATTATTTCAGGAATTTGAAGGAACCAATTCATACTAGACCGACACGTGAAAGTGGCAGTGCATTCAGCATGCACGCTGTCGCAGACGCCGCACCGTGATCTTCGCATTGATTTGCAAAGATATAAAGATATTTTTTAGTTTTCAAAGCATGATTTTCACCATTCTCTCCATACATTCTCTATTTTTCGGTTATTCTATCATCTACTAATTCCTATTTTTTTCAATTAACTCTTAATTTATTAACGAAACAGGTACATGTAAGAACTTAACAAAAAATAAATAATAATTGCACAAAGAAACTTTCCCTCAGTTATTTTAAAGGTGTGATTTTGTTCCATCCTTTTCACTTTCATTTGAAAGTGCATATAAATTATAACAACCAGTAGCCACATTTTCTGCTGCAAAATTGTCCATATCCAATCCTTCTAGAGGAAATTCGTTGACATCATTCAATTTGCCTCTAAATCTTTTCGTTGGAGAGAATCTTATTAAATGAGTTACTAAAATATGGGAAACTTGTGTATTGATAGAGACTTTGTGCATTTTCTATTTTCCTTGCATTTCGAACACATTGGTTTTTCATTTCCATTCAAAGTTTCTTCTCTTGCGAATCCAAAGATTGCTACAAACTCAATTGGTCGGTTCTTTGTGGTATGGAGAGAGACAAATCCCAGAAAGGTTCAAAGGTTACTGATGATTGTCCATAGAGTGGGCATTTCATCGTGGATTTCAATCGACCAACGAAATTATCTACAATCTTAGAGTTATGCATCCTCAAATATGTGAGTCATGACTTTTGTGCATTTCCGATGTCGCTCAATTTTTCTTTAATCTCCGTTAAAATTGGTTCAGGTTTCTCATCAATTATATTAACGTCTTCATGTAAACCTTCTAAAAGATAACGAAGAAACTCCGGGGCGTCTTGATGGGAATTACCCATGATTCGAGGAGCAAAACTTTGTATCTGATTTTTTAAGTAGGCTGTATTTTCTACTCTATCAAATGAATCTTCTGCCAACAACTTCTTGATGACTTCTACAAACACTTTGATTAAAGCACCCTCCATACCAGAAATACTAGTATTGATGTCTTTTATGAATTCATCCTTTTTCAAATATTCCTTGTAGAGTGTTGCGAATTCCTTCTGACCTTCTCTTTTTTAATGCTTCATGAACCCACTTCTGAGTTTTTCTCGCCTAGTGTTCCTCCTCTTGCTCATTCAAATCGAGAATCACTGCAATAATTGTTAGTTTATCATTTGAAAATATGGTGGAACATTGTGGTTTCTCGGGAGCATAAGTGTACTCTGATAGCAAGGAGAAAACACTGACCAGGATGAATCAAAATCAATATGAGCTGACTGTAAACGATAATCACTTGCAGGTCACAATACTATCATGTTACTTACGTATGTGAAGCGACTTTTGATCATGTCCCATGATTCTCAGTGCCCTTCGTTATATTATGGAGGTAACCCACTAGACTACAAGTTGTTTTTTGTAATTCATTCTTGGTATATTGTTGAAGGTTCTTGTTATTTGATAAATATCGGTCATATAATAGTTTTCCCGGTAATCATGAAAATAATTTTAACGTTTTATCGTGTTCCAAAACAAACTCTTTTCGCAATCACTCTTCTCGACGAGAATTTTTGATGATTAGGAAAGGTGCTCCTTTTGAAATTACTCGATGCTAGAGTTTTCATTTTCAAACTTTCATTAGGGCTATTTGAATTTGAGCTACTTCACGTGGATCTTGTGAAAGGTAAGAGATAAAGAGTCGATCAAACTGTGAGGAAGTTACCAAGAAATCGACTCTATCATTTTTGGTTCTAGAAATGCACCTGAAAATTCGTTAAATCCAAATTTTGGATTTGGCCGTATTTTTGTACGCAGAGATGATATTAGAATACAATTCAAACTTTGCCGCGGTTATCGAAATATTGAATGAATGGATAAGATGACAACTTCTCTCACGCCATCATTATTGGAGTAGACATAATCCATTTCTAGTCCATCCACACAATTTGCAGATGCGATTTAGTATTAATGTTTGGTATGGTCTATTTAGAGGCAGAATTATCGGTCAATTTTTCTGCCGTGGTTCGCTGAACGGGCCCCGTTACATTAATTTATCAACAAGACTATTGAAAGAGTTTTTCGAGTATCTTGATCTGGAGGCTCCTCAGATGATCTATTTTCAGCGGGATGAAGCACCAGCACATAATTTCAGGGACGTAAAAAGAATGTTGCGAGACTGTTTTGGAAACAGATAGATTGCTACAAATGGTCTTGTTAAGTGGCCACCTCGTTCACTAGACATGACACCTCTAGATTTTTATTTTTGGGGATTTCTGAAAAGTGAGGTGTACAAAATGAAACATAATAATGTACATGAATTGAAAAATTATATTGAAATTATAATTAATAGAATTGATGGCCGAATTGTGTTGAAAGCAACACGTAGTGTCAGGAGAAGGGCCCAAATATGTCTTCAAAAAGAAGGGGTTGTTTTGAATATTTACTCGATATTTTATAGATCTTTATTCGCAAAAACTAAGAAAGTTTTTGTACTAGTGAAAGAAATGAATATTTCCACATAAGTCGCTCATTTTCAACTTTAGGAAGAAAGGTGATATGAGCTTCGTTTGTTAAGAATGTTATTACAGTTTGATCATCTAACCGTAGCATGAATAATAACGGAGGTGGCAATGGTGCCGACTTAAATTGGAACACCCTGTAGTCGTACCGTGCGTCCCTACTTTTATGGTACAAGAGATGCAATGGACTGAACTCAAAGATTGTGGAATTAAGCTTTGCTTGCTGAAAATGCATTTTCATCAGTTGTGGTTTGACGATGGCGTTGGTGAATACAATTTATTTTATTTACTCTTCCTGAAATCTTATATGAAGCCAACCTTTTCCATCCTGAATCACTTTTCAGTAACATTTTGATACAATAAGATACATTGCCTGAAAAGAAAATGGTTTCACTCAACACCAAGGCTAATTTTTATTTCAAGAACTGAAAAAAAGTTAAAATACATTACACCTAGCAGAGCTCAAACCCATAATCTTTAAATGAAATTGAAAAATCAGTCCATCACACCTTTTGTATAGCATCCATACTGGGATATAATGTATATAGATGAGGTCGAATTACAGAGACACTTTGATTTAGTTCGATAGTGAATAAAATAGTGAAATAAGTAAGTACCATCACAACAATGTTGAGTTGTTATTTGTGTTATAAGTTATTCTCAGATGAGTGTAGTCCTAAGCCTCGGAAGGACCAAACCTCAAGGAAGTTATATTAGAACTGACAGACAAATAGAATTACTTCTGTTTGTTGATAAGTCTACACATTGTTGACTGCCCTCTCATCAGAATTTAGAAACCGTTAGAGACAGCACAATAGATTCCAGTACATCTTGTGATAGACTCCTAGAATGTCAACGGCATCACAAAGTGCAAGGATGAGTTAATAGAGTTGAGGTTGCGTCAGCAATCGCTGTTAGAGCTGAGATAGGGCAGCTGAGTGTGCCTGCCGCCGTAGGGGAAACCTACAGAGCTGACATAGTGGAAATATTTCCAGACCAGCATCCAAATGGTCATTGACGATTTCAAAATCGGGCAAATGGAACTGTAGGAGTTAAAATCGAAGAGTTAGGGATCTAGCCCGACTCCGAGAAGACGTTGAGTATACAGAGGTTACCTTCCCAGAGGCCCCAACCCACTACCCCAAAACGGATCACTTGACATCACCACAGTGTAGAACATCGCACCTCAGTGATGGAAACACTCGACAAAGGGTCATCGGACTACAATCTCATCTTACTCACAGTGGAAGAAAGGGAAATGAAACCAGAGAACTCAATAAAGAAGACAATGCGATAAGGACATCCCCCTACCTGGAGGTAGGCAATCCACAGAGCAATCCACAGAGTGAAGCGAGTGGGACGTTCAAGCATAAAACCGAAGTCATGAAGATCAACAAAATAAAAAGATGCCTGGAGAGAAAATATCAGCGGCAACTTGCTCAAGTATACAAAACGTGTATCCCCAGAGCCAGCAGACTTCTTCTTTAAAAACTGCAAACACTCTAAAACCGACAATGAACAACCTGTCTGGCAGATTTCAATACCGAAAACTAATTAGCATAGAGAATGCAGAAACTGCTGAGAAAGGGTTTCCTAAAATCAAGTTTTCCAATACGCGTAGAACAGTCTACCATCTTTAACGATCGAGATAAAGCCGAGGCTTCTGCCGATACTTTCGAAAGACAATATAGAGAGATTGATGTGCCCTTCATCAACACGGTAGAACACATCGAGCAACAGGTCGAATAGAATCGGACGATAACGAAGAGACAATGGCCAACCCCTAAACCCCACGAGGAGTCAGAGACATCATCAGAAGTTCCGATAACTGGAAAGGCCTAGGTCCGGACCAAATCTGGAACCTGGTACTGAAAGCCTTACCTAGAAAGGGAATAACAGCGATGATGAACAACAATAACAACACATTCCAATCGGTTGGATCAGACTGAAGAAATGACCTTTTCACTGAATGGACAGTCTGGATTCAGGCCGGAACACTCTGTTTCCCACGATATTTGGTTGGACTCACAAGTCTGGACCAAATCTGGAACCTGGTACGGAAAGACCTACCCAGGAAGGGAATACCAGCGATGACGAACAACAATAACCCCACATTCCTATTGGTCGGATAAAACTAATCCTATCAAACAAGCATTCTGGATTCAAGCCGGAACATTCTGTTTCTTGTTCTAAATATGACTGTCAGAAAATGCGAATTAATAAAGAAACGCAATTTCAAAATATTTTTTTTTGTTTTCACCTTTTCTAGTAACCATGATGCGAAGTCCAAAAAATGAGTGTGATGTCACCATTGCGACCATTGGGACTTACTTCCACAGTTTCAATCAAATATCTCTTTAACAAAATTTCAAATTTTTTTGATGTCCAACTATCAATTCGACCTCAAAAACAATTTGGTAATGTCGCGCGCGCACAGTCAAAACAACAATAAAGAAAGAAGAAGAAAATTCAATTATGCAATATGAAAAAGTTTTACCGTGTTGCCAAGTTTATACTAAATATTCGTGAGGTCACTACCATCGTTTTCACTCGATTTTGAAAAATCTACTGAGAAAAATTTGTAAAAAATATAAAATAAATTACTGATATGAATGTTGTTTTAACTTATGCTATTTTTCTGATATCATATAAGGGTTTATCATCATTTTCTGTATCGCTGAAAACACTATACAACTCAGTTGTTTGCCTCGGACAAAATATGAAACAAAATAGCTTCGTGAAATAGTTTACTTGCAATTTCAAAAATAAAAATATAGGTAATGGTATTTAAATAGATATATTACTACTCAAAATCAAACAAATAAACCAATCTGCAGCTGTTTTCTAAAAATTTTTTATGAAGGGATGTCTTCTCCAAATGAATAGGTAATCTTTCGAACAATAACTCATATATCTACGATTTATCTCCGATGATTTCAGTTTCAAAAACGTGAATATGCACGTTCTGTTGTGATAATCATTAATATACCTTTTTTCAAAAAAAAATTACGTGAAACTGCAGTTCTCATATAAATACCGTGCATTTTGTTCAATCAATATAAAATATTCCTTTAGAAGGTTTCTGAAGTTATATAATGAAAACAATTTTTTTTTAATAAACATCAAAATTGGAGGCGTTGCCGAAGACTTTTTTTCACTCATTCCTTAACATGACTAATTCTTATTTTTACATTTCCACCCCTAATATGTAATAAAAATATTGATTAGAATTAAACAAAAAACTCCTATGTTTCATATGAATTCAGTAATTTCCGAAGTTATTCAGAATTTACTTTTCTAAATTAGCAAAATTATCGAATTTTGGTGGACTACCGAAATAAAATGGAACATTTAAAAACAGTCGACGAAAATCCATCTAACAAGCTTGGAAAAGACATCAATGGTTTTAATATTCATTATTTCTAAAGGGCTTACATTTGCATGTGTGATCAGAGATTGACTACGGCGTACGAAAAAGGTCCTTTGGTCGTTCGTTTTTAAAGGGAAAAATCGTCGACGAACAATGATCTCGCCTAACGAGAGTACACAATGGCTCTAAAGATTTATTCCATTAAAAATATCCGCGAATACTGAGCCAATTTAGCTAACTGATCGTTATCTTATGTTCACCGAATCATTTAGAGATGTTGGAAAATGAGCTGTTCACGGAATGGAAAATCTTTGTTGGGGTATAATGGATTAAAGGGAATCAGGGTTTGATTTTTCGAAAGAATAATTTCACGAACCAACATAAAACTGGTAGTAAAAGTTCTTCAAAACGTTTCAATACCACTTTTGAAAAAGAAGATTCATACCAATTCTATAGTATGATAATACTATCTGATGAATGGATAGTTGATGTACTGGTGAAACTTCAAAAAATCAAGTATCTCAATTGATACTGATTTCCGATTCATGCTGAGACTGTTTATTGAATTTCTCTTACAATTTATTGAATCTTGACCTTCCAAAATACAACTAAGTAGACAAACTTCAATACATGGAAAGTGAATATATTTAGACAAAAAATAACAATATTAGGGGCCTTCGCTTCGAAATCAACTTACATTCAATCGAAAATATCATCATTGAAATCACGAAAAAATTGAAATATACCGAAGTTATAGTTTATGGTGATTTGTTTTTCAGTCTTCTTTTCATCATCAATTGGTTAAACAAACATCAAGTGAAATAGTTGTACTAAGAAGAAATATTGAAAATCAAAGTAAATATTCCTAAGAAAATTAGTATATGATACCATAATACATATTTTACATATTGCACTACTATTTTCAATACCACAAATTGACAGAAATGAACTTCAGCACTTTTTTTTCATCTGGTGGCTATTGACTTATTCTTCCAAGTTTCTAAATCATATATATAGTGGTGAGTGGTGGCCTCCTCAATATTAGCAAAACCTTTTTCTCGTCTGAAATAATGTTTTACTGTCCACAGCAGCAAAGCAAATTTTTCTTAGTAATCCCAAAAGTAGCAAGAGCATGTCAAATAAACTTGAATTTTCTCAACTATTCTATGAAACATTACATTTTTCCACTTTTCATTTTACACTGTTTGGGAGACAACCTGAACACAAAGAAACCTGTTTTCAAATTTTTACATGTCAATTGTAACATACCAATTATTTTAATTTCTATTTCATATTTTCACAGATCTCTGATCATCATCATTTGGTGTCTCGGTGTTAAAATAAGGGTTTGGTGTTGGGGAAAAACTCCAGTAATATTCATGACTATACCAAAGGTTCCAAACAGTACATCACAAGTTTATATTGTTTGTTTTGATTATTTTATTTATGTTACGGTTAGGTAGGTATACACATAGACGTCAACTAGTATCTTTTTCCCCTGTTCAGTCATAGAGTTGTTTTAATAGTGTAGTGTAACGTAGAGTGAGAAGTAAGACACAGCGAGATATATCTACTTTTAGTAATGTCACACTCAGAATCGGTGGGTTCTGGGTATATGTCTGGAGGTAATAATGTAACAGATGGTAGAACTGTCTGAACTTCGAACCAATTCTACATGTGAAAGATGACATTTTGAAAGGGTCTTCTCTGTGCCTGGCTTCAGTTAGAGAATACGTAGTGGTGATTTATGTAAACTTTTTGAGAACCACCTGTTAGAATAATTTACATCTTTTGAGGTAATTATAGATGCCAATCCAAAAGTGGATTATATAAAATCATATTTTGAAATTGCTAATTTCAATTAATCGTAGTCATCAGGATTCTTGTAACAGTATTTATGGTATTATAGTTCTGCCAGGCAAAATCATACAATCATAAAAAATCGTAGAATCGTTGAATTGCAAAATCATAAAAAACTTAAAAACCAATAAGAATATAAGTTTAGCAAATAGCATAAAACCAGAATTTCAGATCGTCTTTTAGACGTATTTGGCTGCACTATTAGATATAGGTGTGAAGTGGCTGCTGGAGACCCGGATCTCAAGAATGAGAGGAGTCTATTTGAAGGAGTGTAAAACAACAACTTTGAGTTTTCCTGATGGTTTCTGGAAATGTTTTGATCAGAAGATCAAAGATTTAGTACATTAAACCCTACGGTGAGACCCTGTACTCATATTTCCTATTGAGGACATCATTGTAAAAAGTAAAAAATTTCAGAACATTGATACTCTGATTCATCTATACAGTCATCATTCATTTTCAATATTGATTTAGTTTTTTGTTAAATAATCTATTTGAAGGTTGAGAATGCAGCACCCTATAGAAACTCTCAAGAAAACCGCATTCCTCGTTTTATTGATAAGCTTGCAGTGTCCCCAGTGTAACTAATTTGGTCCAGAGTGACAGGTGTTCAAAAGAGGTACATTATTTCCATTAACTTCTGTAGATGGCGTCTGAATAAAAGGTTTCAATTTGGTAACATTTTTCAGAACTTATAATTAAAATTCAATAAAAAATCAAGAACCGACCTGCCCCCTTGCCTACGCAAATCAAGAGCTAGTCAATTAAACCGTGTACATGTGCCGCTTTCTTGCTCTAGATCAAGGAACGAAAACGCTATATCCAATGCACTCTTATCATTTGTAAAATATATGTGACCCCTAACTTGTTGAAACATATTCTAACTTCTCATTGAGTATACCTAAAAAAACATTTTTTTTTCTGAAATCATTATAACGTTTTATGAATGTTTCAAATAAGGATAAATCTTACAAAGAAGTGTGCCATTCTTACAATCACACACATAAGCGACAAACTCAAATCCTATAGGATTTTAACGACTACTATTGTCACGTAAGTAACTTCTTCACCAGCTGCTTTTCTGCTCGCCACAAAGAAGGCAATAACATTAAAATTTGGAAATTTGTTGCAGTTAAAGTCCCAAAAACATTCGTATCCGAACACATTATGTGGATGCCAAAAAGGCACTCGTTCTACAATTGATTTTTATGAAGGTGCAATTCAGAGTTCCTCAAAGAACCACCCGTAACTCGAGTGCCATTCATAAACACAATTCCTATCGAGTACCGTAGCTAAGTATAACAGATATCGAAGACACTTTTTCTTTGTTGGTCGAATCTATTGTAGTTTCAAACACTGTGGTAGGTACAATTTGAGAACTTTCATTCACTTCTTTTGTGATCAATGCATTTTCATTCTCTGTTCTCTGTATTCTGTTCTTGAGATATTTCTGTGGTTTATTTGTTGTTTGATACAATTATTTGTTAGTTTACTCTCAAATATAGAGGGTTATGGGTTGGTTATGTTGTGTATTGAGAAGTCAACAATTTTCAACCCGGTGGTCATTTGCAGAAATATCTCGACACTCGATACAATACGACACTTAGAATCTGAAATATGAGGTATAT
>WOGO01007148.1:0-11320 GCA_015342085.1 Leptinotarsa defecta | reverse complement strand
GGGATATAATATATTTATAAAATGAATCATTTCAGGTGAAAATGTATTCTGTTCAAATAGTTCCTATAGGAAATCTGATTTATTATTAATGATTATGGAAATTAGGCCAGTTTTTCTACCACCTAGATTTTCATTTATGTATGGCTTTATAATAAAGCGCGTGGTTTACTGTGTTAAAATTGAATTATTTCAAATGAACTAATTGATAACAATGATTTCAAAAGTAATGAAGTTTGCTCCATATTATCAGATGGAGAAATTTGTGATTTTTTCTCAGATTTGATGAACAAGCGGTACGGTTTGTGAGGTTCGATATGAAGAATTTTCGATTAGAAATTATGAATATTTATAATTACGATTGACATTTGATATTATTATGTGATTTCATTCAAAATTGGTATCTAGGGGTCTTTGTGGACCGATATGTTGATTTTTTCAATAATTCATGCTGATGAATTCTATAATTACGAAAAATCATTACTGTAAATGAAAAAAACTGTATTCGAAAATGAAAGATATGTTTTTCATAGTTGCCATAGGTCATATTTATTCTGTGATCAATAGATTAAAAAGCTTTCTGCTCAATGTTCATTTTGTATTCTAAATAGTTCTTGTGCAACCAGTGTTAAATCTTACGTCACATAAAGAATATGATTTCCGTTTTGGTTTTTCTTTCTTTGCACGAAGCTCTCGAGTTGCATACAGACAATATTCCATAAGAAATGACGGTTGTCAGTTATTTGCCTTTTTTGGTTTGGATATGTCAAATAATGAAATAATATATACCTAGTTTAAAAAATGTATATGTAAGAATAAATAAGATCAAAAAAATGATCATTAAAATATCAAAAATATCCCCGTTCATAATGTCGCTTCACAAATATCCCTAGATACCAATTTTGAATGAAAATCACATAATAATATTAAACCTCAATCGTAATTATAAATGTTCATGATTTCTAATCGAAAATTCTTTATATCGAACCTCACAAACCGTACCACTTGTTTATCAAATCTGAGAATAAATCACAAATGTCTTCATCTGATTATGTGAAGTTCGTTACTTTTGAAATTAACATTTATCATTGTTATAAATTAGTTCATTTGAAATTCAATTTCAACCCAGTAAACCACGTTCACTGCCAATTTCACCAGATCGGACTTCCATCATCTATTCTAATATGATTTGAAATTCCTTTCAGAAATTTTAAATTATATCAGAAATGAAATGAATAGCAATATCAATTATAATAAGCAGTAAAACGTGAAATGAAGTTACAATAGAATAAAAGCAAAAAATTGAAAGTCATCTCTTTGAGGAATAGTCCAGTCATTGTTGAGCAGAGTTGGTTTACACAACGCAGCATCCGCTGAGAGGTCAATAAACATCAACACCAATTGCACAATATTAATATATTTCTTGTTGAATAAACAAGACAAAATATGGATGAATTAAAACATGAGCGATATATCTATAACTACTAACTCATGACATATGTCAGAGAGAGTAACTAAATCAGGATTGCAACCATACAAATAATTAAAAAGCCAACTTCGATTGCACGGAACAATAAATTAGAATAACACCCCTCCTCAATCGAAATTTCCCTTAAATATACTTAGCAAATAACATATATACACATATATATCATTTCAAACCTAACATACATTTCAATTTATCAAATTGTTCAATGGTTAAATGTTTAGTCAAGATATCTGCAATCTGATCTTTTGTATTATTATATTCTATTGAAACAATTTTATCATGTACTAAATCTCTAACAAAGTTGAATTTGACATATATGTGTTTCAATCTTTCGTGTTCAAACCTTTTAGTTAACTTAATGCAAGATTGATTATCCTCAAAAATGGTGAAACCAGATTTCTGACAGTCAAATTCTTTCAACAAATTCATCAACCATAAACCTTCTCGAGTAGCTTCAGCTAACGTTACATATTCTGCTTCGGTAGAACTCAATGCAACCATAGACTGTTTTTTAGTACACCAGCATACTAGACTTCCAAAATACCTTAAAGCAGTATCCTGTAGTCGACTTTCTGTCCATTTCATCACCTGCCCAATTCGAATCAGCAAATCCTATTAGCTCTATGTCAGAATTCTAAGTTTACCGATCTAAGGATCCTTTTTAAACTATTCCAGAGCTGATCAGTAGGTTCACTTTGATTACTGCTACATAAATTTATGGAAATGCTTAAATCAGAACGTGTAGCAAGCATCAAGTACATCAGGCATCCTATGAGTTCTCTTACTGGTTTCTTTTTAATTTCTTCATCGTGTTCTCTTTTAAAATTTGTCCCTGGATCCATAGGTGTTTTTGCTTTATTGCAATCTGTCATTCTGAAACGTTTCAACACATTTTATTATTTGTTATAATTAAATAAATGTTTCACTGGTAAACTGAGTTTTATTTACAACTGATTACATTAGCATACATGTGCAAGTCATCATATATACAACCATTTCTTATCTACAACTAGGTTAGTCTTCTTCTTCTCTTATCTTAATAATAATGACAAATAAGCTTTTGGCTATAGGTTAATAGTATCAATGGACAATATTCTCAACACTCCTCCTCGATTTGAGGTCTCACATCAAAATCGCTTTACTACATTGCAAAATAACAGAGTCATAAAACTAGTATATTATCCCTATGCTTCACAAATATTTCTTTGCCTAACGACTTTGTTAAAATGTCAGCTAAATTTTCATTGGATGAAACATATTCAATAGATATTTCTTTTTTACTTACTAGATCTTTCAAGTAATGTGCCTTTATATCTATATGCTTCGCCCTTTTGGAATTTTCATGACTTTTTGACATCAGGATTGAACTTCTATTGTCACAATATAGCTTTGCATTCACGCTTAATTTCAAATCACCCATGACTCCCTTTAGATTAATAAGATCTTGAGCACAAAAACCTGCTGCTACATATTCCGCCTCTGCGGTGGAGAGAGCAACGCATCCTTGCTTTTTAGAGAACCACGATATAGGATTATTTCCATGTAAGATAATACAACCACTTACACTTTTTCTGTCAATTTTGTCAGATGCCCAATCTGAGTCAGAATATGCATTTAATGTATTACACTCTTGTTTGCATAATGTATAGGTTAATCCTTTACTTTTTGAACCCTTTAGGTATCGAAGTATTCTTTTGCCTGCATTCCAAATCTCTTTTGTTGGTTTGTCCAAAAATCTACTTAGATATGAGACTGAGAATGTAATGTCAGGTCTTGTTGTGGTGGATAAGTACATTAATCCTCCAATTAATTGCCTATATGGAATTTCGATAACTTCACTATTTGGACTATATTGAAAGCCTTTTTCCATTGGTGTATATTTTGGATTTGATTGTTCCATATTGAAAGTTTCCAAGAGTTTACCTATAAATTTCTCCTGATTTATTTTTAACTTATCCTTCTCTCTACTGATATGCATTCCCAAAAAATTACTAACTTCTCCTAAATCTTTTGCTTCAAATTCCTCTTTTAATAACAACATTACCTTTTCAATGTCTCTTTTGCTTCCTATTAATAAAATGTCATCAACATAAAGTACTATGTATATAAGTTCTCCACAATATAGACAGCAGTCATATCTTGACCTTTTAAAGTTATTCTTTTGAGCAAAATTACTAAAAGTTTCATTCCAAACTTTTGGTGATTCTTTTAACCCATATAAAGCACGATTCAATTTAAGTACTGCAGACTTTGTCTTTAAACCTTCTGGTGGATAAATGTATATGTCATTTTCCAATTTTCCATTCAAAAATGCTGTAGGAATATCTAACTGTTTTATTTTCCAGTTTTGTTGCAGTGCCATTGAAAGCATAAGCCTTATGGTAGACAATCTAGCAACCGGTGCATATACTGGTTCTAAAAAATTCTCCTCCTGTGACTGGAATCCTTTTGCCACTATCCTGGCTTTCTTTGTACCATCTTCCTTAGTACGAAACACCCATTTGGTTTGTATAGCTGTCTTTTCTTCAGGTAAATTTGTCTCTGTCCAAGTATTCATTCTTTTGTGTGCGTTTATCTCTTTTTGCATAGCTTCATTCCATAAATTTGTTTTAATTGCATCATCATAACAAACTGGGTCATTTTGGGAAGTGAATAAGCAATATGCTGAATATATTTCGTATTCATTCAAATATTTGGGTACATTTATTTTTCTTCCTCTATTCGTGACCTCTGTTCTTCGTACATTCTCTTCATCACTATCTGAACTTTCTATGTTTGTACTTTCTTCATCCTCAATTATGTCACTTTCACTCTGTTCTGAGTCATTGTTTTGTTGATATTTAATAATTTCTTCTACTTTTCCTTTTTCTTCGTCTTCTCTATTTCTTTCTAATATATTTGGCTTTTCCAGAATCTCTTTGCATTTGCTCATTATGTCATAATTAATTTGATTTTCATCAAATACTACATCTCGAGAACATATTACCTTTTGACTTTCTACATTCCATAAACGATAACCTACTTCATTATATCCTACCATTATATTTAATTCTGCTCTCTTTTCAAGCTTATTTTTCCTTGGTAAAATAACTGACCATGCTCGGCTTCCAAATACTCTCAATTTGGATAGGTCATTTTTACCATACCATAACTCTGATGGAGTTGTTCCACTATTGGCTGTGGTTGGGCTTCTATTTAACTCATAAGCTGAGCACATAATGGCTTCACCCCATAATTCTTTTGGTAAATTGGTGTCTGAGAATTTGGTCCTTACTTTATCCATTAACGTTCTGTTCATCCTTTCTGATTTACCATTTTGTTGAGGACTATATGGTATTGTGTACTCTATTTTAATACCCCTGTGTTTACAAAAATCCTGAAAAGATTTTGAAGAAAATTCGCCCCCATTATCACAACGAATTTTTTTTGTTTTACAGCCATGCTGTGTTTTTATTAACTTGATAAAATCAATTAAATTGTTACTTGCTTCACTTTTGGATTTCAAAAGTCTCACTACTAAAAAATGTGAAAAATCATCTATGATCACTTGAAAGTATCTATATCCTTCTACAGTAGGTGTCACTACTGGACCTGAGATATCTGTATGAATAAGTTCCCCAATGTTGTTACTTTTATTTTTACATTGATTAAAAGGTTTTCTGGTACTTTTACCTTCAATGCAACTACTACATGGATTTTTATCGAATGGTAACCTAAGTTGTTTCAAACCATATCTACTTAAATGTCCTAGCCTTCTGTGCCACAAGTTAATGTTTTCAACTTCAACTGCATTATTGCACAATTCTTGATTACAATCAATTTTTAGTACAAACAAATTACTAAATGATTCACAATGAAATGTAGAGTTTTTTAAACTTATTTCTGCCTGTTTTACATTATTATTATTCTCAAATGTAATTTTAAAGCCCTTGTTTAACAATTTTGAAACTGATATAAGGTTTTGTGACATACCTTGTACAATTAGAGCTTCTAGTGTAATATTTCTGCCTTGACATTGTCCTTTTAATACACCTTTCTTGTTAGCTGCTAATATCTGTCCAGATTTTGCTGTTCCTATTTTGACTTGTGCTTCCAAATCTGTGACGTCTGTCATATATTTCTCCAGCTTAGTTGTGACTAGATGTTCTGTGGCTCCTGAGTCTAGAATAAACCAGCCTTCGTTTGGCACTAAGTTGGTACAGTTAAGTGCTATGAACGCAACTGAGCTTTCATCTCTCTTTGTTTCTTGTTGACTTGATTGTCCATGTGCTCCTCTGAGTGTGCCTCGACTTTGGAAATAACTGCCTCTCTTTCTCCTTCTGCCTCTAAATGCTTCTCTTGCTGTATTTTCTCTGCAGTCTAATATTTTATGGCCTGCCTTTCCACATTTATAGCATACAAATTGGTTAGTATGCCCTTTAAATGCTACCTCGTTGCCTGCACCTGCATTATTTTTATACTTTGTTTTCAATTTTAATTCCTCATCGAGTAACCTTGCCTTAACAAACTCCATGGTTATATTTGTATTTAAGGTTTCTATCGCTGTAATTACTGGATCATACTCCTCACTGAGACTTAAAAGAAGGTGACAAACTTTATCTGATTCTTCATACTTGCTTCCTGCACTTTCTAGCTCTCTAATTAGGCTATCGAACTTTTGAAAATGATCTTCTAATTTGTCTGTTGTGCACTTGAGAGTTAATAGCTTTTTCTTTAACGTAAGCTTTGTAAAAACACTTTTTCTCTCGAAAACTTCTTCTAATGACTGCATCATATGTTTGGCTGTCTTTGAATCTTTCACAATGTCGAGATGTTTGTCTGATATACATTGAACAATAATAGACTTTGCTTTTGCATCTTTCACTTGAAAATCCGTTTTCTCCTTTTCAGTACCATAATCTTCAACCTCCTTTTCCAATGCTATTGCTACTTGTTTCTCCTCTAGAAATGCCTTGACCCTGAACTTCCAATTGTTGAAGTTTTCCGAGGTTAATTGTGGGAAAATCACTGTTGTATTCATGTTTTTTTTTTGCTCTGCGTTCCTTTTTCTAGAAATGTCTGCTTTTCTTTTACTCAGTTTCACGTCTAGCGCGATCCTGGGCCCATAACCTATTATTTGTTATGATTAAATAAATGTTTCACTGGTAAACTGAGTTTTATTTACAACTGATTACATTAGCATACATGTGCAAGTCATCATATATACAACCATTTCTTATCTACAACTAGGTTAGTCTTCTTCTTCTCTTATCTTAATAATAATGACAAATAAGCTTTTGGCTATAGGTTAATAGTATCAATGGACAATATTCTCAACACATTTTTCATATAATTTTTTTTACTCAAATAAATTCCACTTTCATCTCTGCGTATATTTATTCCCAAGAAAGTCTTCATATCTCATATGTCCTGCATTTCTAATTTTTGTTTTAGTTTCACTTTAATTTTTTCAATTTCAGCTTTTTCGTTACTTGCAATTAAAATATCATCAACATAGAGTAATAGATAAATTGTTTAACAATTTTCAATTTCAAAATATAAACAAGGGTCATAGTTGGACTTGACTAAGCCCTCAGCTTCAGCAAAATCATCGAATTCAGTGTTCCAGCAATAGGGTGCTTGTTTTAAACCATACAAGGTTTTGTTGAGCTTACAAACCTTACCTTCATCTTTAAAACCTTCAGGCATAGTCATGTATGTCTTCTTTGATTGTACCATGTAAAAACTCTGATTTTACATCCATTTGTTGAATATCCATACTTTTAAAATTAACAACAGCCAATAAACACCGAACAGTGGTTAATCTGGCAACAAGTGCATATGTTTCTTGATAATCAAAGCCTTCTTTTTGCATAAATCCCTTGGCAACAAGCCTGGCTTTATATTTTTCTATGTCTTCCATTTGTATTTTTATTCAAACGAAAAACCCATTTACATGATAATAATTTAACTTCAGGTGACTTATCAACTCAAGTTCATGTTTTATTCTTTTTCAGTGAATCTATTTATTCCATCATGGTATTTTTCCATAGGTTTTGATCGAGTCTACATTTAGCTTCTTCATAGCTTTCAAGCACATCATCCACAAAAGCTTCAGCATTCAATGCTAAGTGTTCAAATTCTTCTTCATTCAGAAATTCGTTTAGATACTGTGGTTTTCTAATTCTTCTTCCGCTTCTAATTCTAGTACCTTCATTGTTTTCTCCAATATTTTCATTTTCTAAAATTTCTTTCGATAACAAATCATTTTGAACTTCAATTTCAACTTCCGATTCTAATTTGTCTTCCTGATTCTGTTCAGTTTCTTTGCCTTCAATCAAGGTTACACCTGAATTTAGACGACTGATATTTTTACATTCATCAAATACAATAGTTTCTTCCTCAGGGTCCCGTAGCCTGAATCCATTAGTCGCATATGCAACCATAATATGTACCTTTCCTTTCGGATCAAACTTTCCTTTCTGCTTTTCTTTGGGTATATGGTTGTATGCCAAACAGCCAAATATCTTCAGATTTTTTAAATCAGGTTTTTATCACAAAATAATTCAGCAGAGGTATAAGCACTGTTTGAAGAATTTGAAGGACTTCTATTTATGAGGTAGGTAGCACAAAGTATAGCTTCGCCCCAGAAAGTTTTAGGTAACTTAGCTTCAAGTAACATAGCCCTTCCTTTCTCAATGAGGGTTCGGTTCAGTCTCTCTGCACATCCATTCATTTCCAGATTATAAGCTACAGTATAATGAATTTGCATTCCTTTGGCCCTACAGAAACCTGTGAACTCACGAGAACAATATTCACCACCGTTATCACATGAAATGGCTTTTAATATTATAACCAAATTTAAATAAATTACAGATGTAACGAAGGTTTCAAATTCTTTGAAATAATGGAAAACTTCACTTTTACTTTCAAGCAGATATATCATGCTAAAATGTGTATGATCATATAAAAAAGTAAGAAAATATTTTTTATTATTGAAAGTTGTAAATGTAATAGGACCACAGACATCTGTGTGAACAAGATCTAAAGGTTTATCAGATTTCCTTTTAGTCAGTTTTTTTAAGGATAAACGACTGATTTTTGATTGTACACATATTGAACATATTTCATTGTCATATTTACTTTCTTGAGGATTTAGTCCTTCAACCATACAAAATAGTTAACTTTTTTATTACAAATATGACCTAGTCTCTTGTGCCAAAGATCAAACATTTTATTGGTATTACTTACATTTGCTTCAGTTTTACCAACTATATCAAAATTTATAACATACAATCCATTATATCTTTTACCACTAGCAAGAAGTTTTCTCCCTTTAAAAATATTAACTTCTCTCTTACTAAAAATAACCTCATATCCAGCTCTTTCCAATTTTTGTACAGACAATAAATTGTTTCTTAGATCAGTTTTATTCAGTTTCACTGTAATATTACCTTTCTGACTAGCTTCAAGAGATTGATTCTCTTTTGTTACATTCATTTTTAAGATAGTATTCAATTTACTTACATTACTGAAATAGGTGTCATTATTGAATATATGGTCTGTTGCGCCAGAATCTATTACCCAACTTATCTGATTGTCTTTTTCATTTATTTCACAGCTGTTAGCATCCACTTTTTGGATCATTTCGAGCGTTCCTGTAGCAACAGTCAATTTTGAGATGACCTGGTTTCCCACATCGGTAGCACTTTGCAGAGTTTTTATTACCAGTAAATTTCTTTGATGGATTGAAATTTTTTAAAGTTTTGCTACTAAATGCTGCTGATGAAAGTTCACTCAATGCAGAGGGTGCAACCACATTTTTCCTCTTCATTTCATAATAAAGAAGTTTTAATTTTACAAACTCTAAGGGTAACTTATCAAGTTCAAGTGTTTCCAGTGCAGTTATAATTGGATCGTAGTTACTTGGTAGTGTCAACAGAAGATGACATACAATGTCAACATTTTGCAAGATGGCTCCAACTGATTTTAGTTCCCTGATTATCTCTTCAAATTTGATGAAATGTGTTTGAAGACTCTTACTTTTATTCAGCTTCATATTCAAGAGTTTTTTTCTCAAAAATAATTGCGATGCAATTCCTTTTCTCTGGAATACAGATTCAAGTGCGTTCCACATTTTAAAACCAGACTTTTTGTCCTTCGTATACTCAAGATGCGAGTTAGTGATACACTGAACTATTATTTATTTACATTTTACATCAAGCTTATTGAAGTGTTCTGGATTTTCCTCATCCCCATCCATTTTATACACTGTTTCACATTATCTGTTCCAGTATTAATTCCATTCTGAATTTCCAGTGATCAAAATCCTTGCCTTGAAATTGTGCAATACCAAATTTTTCAAAAGACGCCGATCTGTCAGCCATCTTGAAAATGTCCCTTTTTTGGTGTGATAAAATATCTTAAATTAATCGGCCTGGGCCCATAACCTGTTGAGTAGAGTTGGTTTACACAAAACAGCGTCCGCTGAGAAGACAATAAACATCAACACAAATTGCACAATATTAATATATTTCTTGTTAAGTAAACAAGACAAAATATGGATGAATCAAAACATGAGCGATACATCTACAACTACTAACTTATGACATATGTCAGAGAGAGTAACTAAATCAGGATTACAACCATACAACCGTACAAATAATTAAATAGCCAACTTCGATTGCCCAGAACAATAAATTAGAATGACAGTCATCACCGGAAGACTGTTGAGGATACTAACAATCGGAACGTCGCGAAGTAACTCTTCACGGTGTATACCGAACAGACCGATGATATGGGATAGGTATGACTGAAAATACGGATGATTTGTTAGTATTCGTGGCAAATAAATCTATGAGAAAATGTTTTGTTTTGATAATAATAGCATTCTGTCACTTGTCAAAACCAAATACTGTTTCTTTAGATTGAGTTATCAGCGGGGGTTAGCTCACCGCAAGTTGGATAGAAGTAATAGATTGTGATTCGGCAAAACACGTGATACAAATATGCGATAGTGATGGATTCAATACGAAAGTAATGGAAGTGGCTAGTTTTAGTTAAACGATGTAGTAAGTGTAGCAGTACGGTATCGTAGAACGGAATACGAACGATTTCGTAGAACGAGTAATATGACGAGGAAAGTAGTTATAATAATAATATAATAATAATAATATTTATTGGCAATTATACATTTTTCAATGTCACAAGTTGTACGAGGCAATTTCCGAATAAATATAGAATTCCCACAGAAGGACATACCTGTGCGTGGGTTATGTTATGTATTGACAAACATCATTGGTTTTATTTTTCTCATGTTCAGCAGATGATCAGGAATGCATCATTGAAGGACATAACACTTGCCTTTATCTCAGACAGATAGAGAATTGGAACCTCAGGGACAGAATGAAATAGTCGAATAGTATATTGTTTCATAAGAAGATCAAGTGACAACCTCCCAGGATAATCCAGCAACTTGGTATACAAGCCACACTCATAAAACCAGAGACAGTAAAAACTGTCACTTTCACTGCCTCCTGTGCTAAAATTGACCCTAATCATGATGATGGTGATTTGAATTCATTCATAGTATGGATCAAAACAATTACTAACAGATTTTTTTATTATAACATTGTTCTTTGTTAACAAACAAATAACAAATAAAACAAATATCACAACACAAACCGTGACGAAACAAATGTTCCTGATTACCAACAACAACAACGATGCATGGTCTGTGGTTTTATAAATAGAATTCCATGTAATGAGTTAAGAGTTGGTTTTCGAAAAATAAGTTTTTAAAAAGTTTATTTTATTCAAAAACACGTGTTACAATAAGGATGTATCAAGTCAGAC
>WOGO01007147.1:0-11322 GCA_015342085.1 Leptinotarsa defecta | reverse complement strand
AGAACTTTTCAGGTGAAGTGATATGAAAGCGAGCACTAAGAACAGATCACTATTCAGTAACGAAAAGTTATTTTCTCACTTCAAATATTTAAGGAAATTCCTTCATTTGAAAAAAAAAACGCTACTTCCTTCATTATTATTGCCTGATCTGCATGGATAAAACCGCAATCTATTTCATCATTTCAGTGAATATGCTTTTGAAAGTTCAAAGAGCATGGAAACATCGCAGAGCACCTACGTAAAGCTTTCCAGTCTTTGATCCTATTTCCTGAATAGGGCTGGGACTCGAAAATAATATCACTTTGAACTCATATAATAGTGTAGTTCATACATGAAATCATATAACATCAATCAGAACCTTCACTTTCATTTGCTAGAGAAATGTGGTGTCACAAACAATTAAGTATTTTCACGTCACCTCATATTTTATGATAATTATTTATCACAGATTCATGTATTATATATACAACAGTGACAGTATTTGAAGACCTTTGATAATCTTGGAGATACCTAGGTAATGCTGGGATGTTGAGTAACACAAGTCTGAATGGATAACCCAAAATTAGACAGAGGAGCTATATAATAAAATGAGCTCTTCCGGGTGCAATTTCCCGGGTGAATTAATATGTATCTAATACCGGAGTCATCACAAATTCAGAAATGATGTCTGCAAAAATTTGCTCAATGAAAATTAGCAGCGTAAGGAAAAATAATAGGTTAATTTGTGTAAGATCAAATGGGACGTGAACTTATAAACCCATAACTTGAGAAAAAAAATCATTCAGTTATGCTGACATGGAAAAGAAATGTCTATTTGTCTATTGACCCTCAGACTGTGTCTGAGAGTCAATAGGGGTAAGTGATCATTTGGTCCAAAAATTATGTGCCCTGAGCAAGCGCAACACCTTAGTCAAGAATGAAAGCCTTCTGCATTTGTCCGGCTGAGATTTTTGCCTTAGTGCGGCAAACCAGTATGATTTCAAGATTCAAGAGTGGAGAGGGCATCATTCCACCAAGGACTTCAATGATCAGAACAAGCATCTTATCAGAGTGGTCTGGGTAGAGTCTGCGGGGTTCGAAGAAATAATCTCGATATTTTATCCGTTGTTGCTCCTCATTTCGGACGACATTCGTCTCGCCAGGAGCTGAAAACTCCACGACAAATATCGTCTTGCTCTGGTGCTTGAGAAGGACTACATTAGGCTTATTAGTTTGTATAAGCCTGAGAATGGGGAACGAATAGTTCCAATTAATTCGGCACTTTTCGTCCCCACAACGGATTCAACATCCTTCGAAGCGTAGGGCAAAACTGGTGTCTTGTCAATACCGTAAAAGTGCCGTATATTGTAATATAGCACTCTAAGGGCCGCGTTATGTCGATGAGGCGGACGCCTCGCGGCAGGCTCTGCACCTTGTGTCAGGAACCTGTATACCCATCACGGGACTGCGGAAGACTGAGGTGTTGAAGACACCGTCCTGGCAAGCCATGATGAACATCTCCGTTTCAGACTTCAGCCCACACGACCTGCGGAAAGCAAAAGTCAGGCGCTGTGATGAGCCAAGGTCTTTAATCTCATTGAAGAAGACCCCGTGCATTGGCTTAAATTTGTGTTTTTGCAGAAGTAAGGTTATTTCTGCGGCTTTTATATGAGCTTTTTGCTGAACGGGTTCCAAGTTGGTGACAGAGTTGTGATCACCTCGTTCACTGTCGAAAAGTAAACCGAGTTCATCAGCTAGTACCTTATTAATATTATTATCATTATATATCAAGAGAAATTTAAACTACACAGCAGTAATTGAAACGGATAGTTTCAATAAAACTGATTTTTATACTATTTATGAAATGAAATATATTTCTTCAGAAAACTTGTTAGAAATGTCCACCAGCTTCTTTCTCAGGCGAAACCTCTTCTGTACGTTTTTTGCCGGATTGATTAGTTCAATAGAAATGAGAGAAGCAAAACTTTGCATTACCTTCTGCCGTTTTCAATTCGTATCTAGAATTCCGGTCCTAAATGTTTCGAATTTGTGTTCTTTCAAAATCCTCCTGACGTTATTTCTCAATAAGCCTCTTATCATTTTCAAATTTCGCTTTTACGTTTTGGGATTATTCCAACTACTTATCCCTTTATGATTCATATAATTTCGGCCTTTTCTGTTTAAATTGAAAACCATCATTCAGGTTGTGTCGCTATCTTGCGAAAATATCTTTGAATAGTTGTCTTCTCTCTAGATACCCTCTCGTGATATAAATCGCTTGCTGCTTCTGCGTTTTCTCCGATTGGTACAAAATAGACTCTCATATTCAATTTATCATAATTCTCATACTTCATTGCCAATGTGTCTGAAAATGAAACAAAAACCACTAACTGAAGAGCGACTCTACTGCTCAAATTAAAATTTAACAGCTACCAGTAAATTGGTTAAGGCTTTCGCGGCCGAGATTTTCAGTGTTAGTATCTTCATTCGGGTTTGAAGGCCGTAGTAGTTTGGAACTGCATCCTTTCGAAAATGTACATTTTCGAAAAACATTCTGTGCTTCAGAAATGAAGATAAACAGATATCGATATGCGCTTGTCACCATTGAGTTTGTCATAAAATTTGAGCCTCAGAAACAGCCATCACTTTTTATCTACCTAGTTTGAAAATAGAAGTTTTCTTTCAAAATTGTCCAATTTGGTCCACTTCGTACATAATATTTTCTTCACGTCAGCTAACTTTTTCTGGGACACGTTTTGGAAAGCTCCTTTCTGGATGTTTTGAGGGCAGATAGGGATTCATTCACCCAAAAAATTACACCCGGAGAAACCCTCCAGTTCTATTTTTGCCCAGTATTTATTTTCAGGTAATCTGGTCAGATACTCTCCAAGATTTCCCCATGTCTCTATTATATTCAGTCACTGTTGCATTCATGTTAAATAAACCTGTATTGAATAATAATCCCGAAAAATGGATTCTAAATCTTAATTGTTAATTGATACTACTGCTCTCTGACAAAATGAACATAAATTCTGAAAAATATAATATGAACTCATGTAGGTACACAACGAAGGTAATATAAGTTCAAAGTAAATTAATTTGTGTGCCCCAGCCCCGTATAGGACATCAGATCAAAGACTGAAAAGCAAGATGTAGGTACGCTGTGATGTATCCAGTTTGCTCTTTGAACTTTCGAGAGCAAGTTTGTTGAAACAACAAAATGAATTGCAGTTACAGCTCAAGAAATAATCATGGAGAGGGTGTGGTTTTCAATTCCCAAATCAAAGTATTCATGTGAAATTTTGAAGTGAGAAAATAACTTTTCTCAGTTTTCAACTGAATGGAATGAACTGTTGTTTATTGATCCCTTCAATTCCACTGCCAATTTTTTGTTATATATAGTAAGGTTAATATAGTCAGGTAAATATATCTTCGTTTAGATGAAACATGTAGTGAGCAGAGAAGTTCATTTATTGAATTGTTGAATTAAACCGACAATAGTCGACGAGGAGTTTCTGTTTTGGATATTTTCCCATCGTAGTTATCTCACGAATAACTCATTGAATCGAATTGTTCGACAAATAAGTTTCCTTTTTTTCAATCTATTATCAAAATAGGGAGTTAATCACGTTCATATTGTCGAAAATACAACAGAAATTTTCAAGTTGAGTCGTTTGAATTACTTTCATCTATATTTTCTGATGTCGATCACAGGTTGGCAGACTTAAAAAAGTTTGGCACTAATCTAACCGTTGAAATTACAAATAGTTTTTGGAATAGTGGCTGAAGTTATCTGTAAAGAAAAGAAAATAACGGGTTTTCTCATTGCGTAGATGTTCAATAACAAAAAATTGAATATCCTCTAAATGAAAAACGTTGCCTCTCCTAAAACGAATGCTAGGTCCACTCAGTTTCAAGAAAAATCATATAATGTCGATGATTATCAATATCAATTTACTATGAATATGTGGAATGGACCGAAATTATCAAAATATGGAATATGTGATGGAAAAAATATGGAATATGGCATGAAAAAACTAATTTGGAAATTTGACAGGATTGGATCCGAATCCGATCTTCCTGTTCTCTACTGATTATCTTACCGTATGAATTGATAAAGAGATTGCCACACTTCATTGATTCACATAGTCTCACGAGAATAATCGGGTATAAACTTTTTTTTTGTCACCAGAACATACGGTGTAGGTAATTGAGAGAGAAATATTTCGATATTTCATTTCGAAATATTAATTTTTTTGTTACGAAAGACTCAACTGAATATGTGATTCAACGGTCATAATGCTTAGTGACTTCGACAACATAAAATGCCTGGATGAGTTTTACGCCTGTCGCGATCAGGGGAACCTGGTTCGACACCCGGTCGTATTACATTTTCCAATTCAGTTTTTCATTGATTCATATCTGCGTACCGCAAATCAACTATTCAAAGTTATGTTACAGACGACTTTCAGACTGACGAAATGGTTAATAAATTGAAGGCTAGGCCACCAAAAACCTAATTAACAGCGATAAAACGCTAGGTAACATAATTCTTGAGATTCATTGCGACTCTTAGGGCTTAGTTATGCATCGTACTCAGAATTCCACTGTCATTGTCCTAATGAAATTGAAATAAATATTATAACTTGCATAAACGCTCCTACAGAAGATCATATGCTTATTTTTATAATGTGATTGTGATATTATATTTTGATAGTGACTAGACCTCATACCTACTGGAACAACTCGAATGAACCCATATGTATAAAATAAATTCCGCCGATACAATGAAAAGATACAAGGAGCCGAAATAAAAACGATTTGTCAAACTTCTATCATTCGCATAGTCCCACGAAAATGAAACAACAATCCTCTAATTCAAACTCCACTTTGATATCAACAATTCATATATAATATTTGAAAATCTCAGTATCTTGATCAAAACTTATTGTTATAATAAAACATTTTGATTCGAATAACTTCATCTGAATCGAAAATAATATGCGACGTTTCGAACATTCTATAGCTTTCAACTGTGCCGCAGTTTTCTCACAGCCCCTTAAGTCTCTTGAAAAATGTTACTTCATAGCCCCCTAACGACTCTGAGACATGTATTTCGACCTGGCAGACCAGAGCATCTAGAGGGACACAAGGTATTATGTCCAATGGGGGTCCAATGACTAATAGATCTGCGTTAAGATCTTGACAATTGACATATTGTTGAAAAATACGTACTTTGGTCATATATTTAAACATTGTGCCTTCCGTTGGAAAATGAAAATTCATCAATAACTTTCGAGGTCTTTTGGTATTACTTTCGATGATACTTTCCTATTGCATTATTGATTACCGTGATGATGCTTACACGAAAGACTGAATTGAAGATGTGATTCGACGGTCATTCTACATGACGGCCCAGATAGCGTAATTTGTTATTGCGCCTGTCTAGCAAACAGGGGAGCCAAGTTCGAATCTCGGTCAGGTTATATTACTTCAATTCAGTTTTCCATTCAAGTGAAATAAAAATTCAGGTTCTAGATGAAAGAAGTTCAGTTGCTAACTTTACCATAATTTAAAAATTCTCTATCCTATGCACTAATACTCCGAAAGATTCAAATTGATGATGTGATTTGATGGTTATTCTACTTGGTGGCAATGATAGCGCAGTTAGTTATTGTGACTCTCTAGCTGATAGAAGAGATGGGTACAAATTACGGCTATGACGCATTTTTCAATTGTATTCATTCATTCATGTCTGCATTCCGCTAATACACCGTTCAATAAAAAGGACCATAGAAAAGCAATACTTCATGTGTCAATTCTGAATTTGGAATATTGAAGACGATACTCTTGAAGACGGAAAATTCAACGAAAATATTCTAATAATATATTCATAATTTTTGTGGCAAAGTTCAAACAAATTTTCACTGATTTCCGAAGACTTGGAATTAATTATTCACGCATCATTCGTTATAAATATGATTTCAAAAATTGAAAAAAATTGAATGAATTTATAAGCACTTGTGATAAATTTATATACTTCATTTACTTTATAAGTAATAAATACAAATATTCGAAAATATCGATTTAAAAATTACATCGGAAATTTACAAAAAATGATATTTACATTGCACACAACTAGTTTTTCATAAAAAAATACTGAAATTAGATATCGTTAATTAGTTTTCTCAACTTCTTTTTTTCATCATTACGGTAAAAAAATCTTGAAATCAGGTTATGCAAAGTGATCAGAAAATATTTTCCAAAGATTTACTTCTTCTAACATCTGAATGAGACCATCATCTACTCAATATTCCTTCGATGTCTTATTATAATGAATAACGCGTTGTTAAAATTCGAGAGAAATCATTTCAAGAAATAAATTATATCCACACTTCCTTGAACGTACGCACAATGAACTGAATTGTGTCAACAATATTCAAAACGTAAACCTTCATGTCAGAAATATCGCAACAGCTCCGTTGAGGCGTTCCGACCGTCTGATTTGAATATTGATCCAGTCTATCCTACTTCATCACAATCCAGAGACATGTAACCACAAAAAACGCATATTGGATCGTAATACAATTTCACTTACATCAAAGCGGAGCTCAAACCAGAAGTTGTTTGATATGTGAAGAGGAAATTCAAGAGGAACTGGAAATGTAGCTGAAAATTGGTGATTCACTAACGTAAATAGTGTGAACTTAAAAAGAATGGAGGGTGATTTTCAAGTAGCTTCGAAAGCTTTGATGGTAAAAATTAGGAAAGAATGTTATATTTAATCGAAGTTCAACTTCAATTCCCTGTCAATAGAATTTTTGAAGTGATAACTTCTTATGGAAGAGTAAACCGCTTCGTTACCTTACGCGCAATGGCGCGAGTTTGTCTGGCTTTCCTTTATCTCGCGCATACGTCAGGGGAAGGCAGGCTTCCCCTCTCTCGTCGGACAGACGCTCGGTGGTTAGTGTGCCTTAGACATGTACTGTTGACAGTATTATGAAAATGTAACCAGAAAGCACGTAACATTTTTTTTACTATGTGAAACGTGACTTGAAAATGATGATACAATTTTTATGTGTACATTATCAGTGGGTATCATCATTTTATCCTACAAAAGTAACAATTGTATTATGAACGCTATTGTATATGTGCATACACAAAATAATGAATGAAATATATTATTATTAATTAAGCTTTCCTTACATTATCATATTAACATACATAAAATTTAAGTATTTACCTAAGCTTCTCTAAAGTTAAAAATTGAATAGTTATCACTTCTGTCCAGCGTCCCGAAACGCGCACGTTTTTTTTTTATATAATTTGAACTTGTAATTTCGGAAGTTCAGGTCTTACATTTACATTAATTTCTATTTTCGTACATTCAATCATATATTCAATCATATAAAAAATTAGTGTTTCAGTCTATAATTGCAACTGATTGAAGATGAATCACGTCATGGTATAGATACTATGTGAACCACTAACAAGTATCAACTTCAGTGGAACATCCTTGTGCTTATTTGCTACTTGTAGTCAATTATTAAAACCTGTAAATCATGTCTATCTGCAAATAAACGCTATTCTATTCTATTTTATTATATTCTTTAACAGACCTGCACGATTACAGATGTGACAAAAATAAGTGCGACCACTGAACGGTTGAGGAGTGTGATGCAGATTGAATTTTTAAAAGACGTTGGAATGCCCCAGATAATTTTAGAAAAAAAAACATCGATATCAGAAACTTAAACCAGAATGTTGGTATTGAATGTAATCAACTTATAATAATTTTCATGTCACATGAAAAAAATCTGGTTTTTCAGCTACCGCACCTCTACAGACGACAACTCTCAGAAGTCGTAACTTGTGCGAGCTAAGGATTACCGAGGTCCTTCCTTCTAACGTGTGATTGATTCAATCCTGGTACAGTTCAATGGAAACATTGGCTGAATATGGTAGTCATCAGTTCGTCAGGAAAAAAAATAATTATTCAACAATATTGAATGTATATTACTTAGCAATATTCAATATTCAAAAACTATATAACGAATTATCGTTAGGAAAACATTGGATTGATATTTTGAAACAAAAGATAATTGAGTGATATTGGACTGATTTTTCTTGGCCACATTGATTCGATATTCAAAGTGATATAGGAATATATCGAAAAAGGAATATTGTGACAACATTATGGAAAATATGAATTTGGCAGATGTCAAAATAACTTGTTCATTTTTCTAATAACTTTGACAGAAACTTGATGACCTCTAAACTACTGAACTACTACGTCCAATCTTGCCCAGGCAGAACAATTTGAAAGCAAACGGACCTGTTCATTGAGGTAATGCTTGATGTTCAATAATAACCAAAATAATATTCATTGGTTGAAAAGGTGTGCAAGATTGATGTAACAGAAGTAACAAAAGCTCTATTTTGATTTGAAATTCGTTTGAAAATACCATGGAGAGTTTTCAATAGTTCGAAAAATGCTTAAAGAATTTTAGACGCACAAAAATTGATAGAAACACTTAAACACATCGCCAGCACACACACATCTAAAATTGAAAATGAATAATGATTTGAGACTAAAATACAACAAGACTCCATAGAAATTATCAACAAAAGACTTGTTGTGTTTCTTAAATCCTAGAACGTAAAGTATAGTGAGAAATAATTTGTTGAACCAGAACATGGCCAACTGAGTGTTTCGCCAAATACAGACAAGAGTTGAAGAGATAAGTTCGAAAATACGATATTGGGAAGGAATTTGAATTGCGATTCATTTTGGGATTCTTTTATTAATTTTTCCCGTGCGCGTTCGGGTATTTTTTAATGTTTCGAAAAATATCAGTTCATGAATTGTACATTCTTCTTGTTTTTGAAGAATTAGAAGTTTTGCGGGGAATTTGTTGAAAGTGAGTCGTTGTTCCAAATCTGTAGCGAGAAATATTGGTGAGAAAATCTCAATTCAAAATATACAAAAAAAATATTAATGAATATTATCCCCATGCCTGCTTCAGAATTGAAGCAAGCATATGGAATGATAATTCGATTTTTATGTCTTTCAAACAAATCACAATTAATTTTTTTGTGGATTGGATTTCGATGACGACCTATAAATTTATTAACATTGCATTTTATAACACAATATCAAAATAACATATTTTTCTCAAATTGGCAGTGAAAAAGGTGGAATTTCAATGTCAATCATGAAATTTACCGATTATTCAAGAGGATACTGAAAGCGATAGAGCTTTGGGAAAGTATTTCCAAATAATGATGGGTACCCTCACAAAATTTTGTGAATTTTTTTGGTCTGCAGTACCTGACATGCTGTAGCAAGTTCGATAGGAATGTTTATACCTGAAAGAATTAATAAAATCATATATTACAAACTTCGATCTATACTCCGTTTTGCTGTCAAGTATCATCCATCGTCATTTGGAAAATAAACGTTGCAAATACACCCTATCGAGAGCACTTCAACAAAATTTCACGGGAGTACTTATCGTACTTCGTACAGAACAACAGTCTATCAGGAGCACTCGCACTAAATTCCACAGGGGTACTTACTCATTGTAGTTTTAGAGATTCAATTTTTTATTTTCTCGATGGTTGAAATCCGTATTGAAATGGCTACGATTTGCCACACTAATGTGATGATGAAATCTGTAGAAAGAGTCTATCGAAATATCTCACATGAAATTTCACGAAGGCACTCATCTTACTTTTTTTCCGAAAGTAAAAAATATGTAACAAAGTAGCTACGATTTTTCGAGCTAATTTGATGACATACTAAGAAATTGTGTGTGGCTCTTCCACACACAATTTCTTAGTATGGAAAATACAAATCTTTAATTTTCCTGAATGTGAAAACCTGTATCAGAGTAGCTGTGAACACAACTCATCGAGAGCATGTGAAAAATCCATATCAAAGTAGTTACGATTTGTCATGATCATTTGATGATTCACCATGTCAGTAAATATATGATATCCTACAAATTATTTTATTTTCTCAAGTATACAGCTTGTCACACTGATTTAACGGTTATTATTGTAACTGAAATCTATCATGGACACTTACACAAAATTTTGCGGGGGTACTCAACGTGATACATGAAATAGGAAGAGTATAGGTATAGTATAACATACATACACAGGCCGTTCTTCTATCATGTTGTAACATTGCTATATTCTAAACCGTAACAGATACAAAATCAATTAAATGGGAAAAAAAGTAACTGTCATCGGGAACAATAAAATGGTCGAAGAAAATTTACGGAGACTCTCGCCCTTCTCGAGTCATACGGGTAAAACAAAAAATGTTGTTTTTCGTTTTTTTCGAATGTACCTAATTGTTATTTCGGAGAATATCAAAAACAAGAAAAAAAAATGTTATTGTATTTGATGTAATAGTGAATATTCGACGGCCACCAACATGGCCACCATCAACTTTTTTTTAAATACGAACCTGCCTTCTTCAGTACAGATATTGATAAAGCAATGGATTTACAATCCTACGGTGTATCTCATTTGAAATAATTAGTGACAACAATTTTAAATTACGGTCCTGTCGTTACTTGTTTTGTATATTGTTTTGATTTTTTAAAATATAATTCAGACAACCCAGTGAATTCGACAGGTAAGTACACTAACACATTGAAAATTCGTACTTTTTCGTTATGGAAATTTTTAAATTTCCGTAATCCTTCTTTCAAAACTTATTTATCCCTAATCAATTATGATTCGTAATATTTCACTGATTCTCAATCCTGGAAGTAACGAAAATAACAGTTTTTGGACAAAATTCGATTGTTGTATAATTTGGTATGATCAAATAGCATCTCAATTTCTTTACCATCTTTAACCGTAGGCTTGGCTTGGTTTCTATGGCAAGAAACATGAATTGGTTGTTGATATCTGATGAGAACTGTCAGACGTTTATGAACATATTGAAGCCGTTTTAAAATATGAAAGGACTGATATGCTATTTAGTTTTGCTAAATCAAATAGAAATCCTCTTTTGGCAAGGAATATATATATATTGAGTTATACTCGAATCATCGTATTCAGAACATCCAAATGTTTAGAGGATGAGAAAGAAATTTGAGGAACTATGGAGTATTTGACAGAAAAAAGTGTGGTTACTGGAAATGTGAGGAATCGAATAAATGTTATGGGTAAGCAAATATTGATACATTAAAAATTCCACAGTGAAAACATCTTTTTTTTTTTTATTTAGTATTGGCCAGTTACAAAAATTATGCTAATCAAGATTGTTGTTTGAGAGAAATTGCTCACGAAATGGGGATTTTTGTAAAATCCACCAGAAATGTT
>WOGO01007146.1:0-11322 GCA_015342085.1 Leptinotarsa defecta | reverse complement strand
AATGCACCCCACTGGACAATTCAGATCTTCAATGACCTTATGCATCATCTTGACGATATTTCCTAAAGACTGAACATTTTGATGCATTAGATATAATTGTGTATTTCATCAAGTGGATTAAGCGTAAGTAATATTGCTTTCTTTACAAAATTTTGTATTTTTATTTCTCATAGTACCTAAAATTATATTCCAACAACGACTAAAAAAACCTCTTATCTCACTCAAAATTGGAAAAAAATATATTCCAGAATATTTCAATTTTAATTATTACAAAGCATCAATCGGTGACTTCTGCATACAAATTAGTCAAAATGTTGAAAAAATACTCCATCTAATAATGGAAGGCAAACTTGAGACAAGAATAAAAAATTAATAAAGATATGATCACATATTGTACAAGGTAAACGATGAAAGAAAATATATACACATCGCGATGACAATATCTTCGAGCTTTGTGAAAAAAATCCGGCTTCCACGCCATGAAAGTCTGAAGTGATGCAATTAGGAAAAGCACAAGCATAACTGTACCAACCGGAATTCTGAAATGGATACTCCACGAGTGTTTTCTCGCCATAACCAGCAGCATGAATGTTCCCTCGAAAATACCGCCCATAATCAAATAGATAGGAATCCATTCATTCATTGGACACTCATTGTAGAATGTAAAACCCATGATGAGTTTCATTATGCATGAGACGACGTTTATGACCACACAGATCATAGCAAAGTTTCTTGTATCCGCGGGAAAGGGGTTTTTCTTTTGATACACATTTCCCGATGTTAGTCTCCAAGCTAGCACTACCTGCCGTTCCAAATCTTTATCATATTTATTCATTTTATTTGAAGATTATTTTGACCACACATCCAAACTGAAATTCTAACTAAAGACTAATGCCACGAAATAATAACTTCATTCACTTATCAATGATTTTTAGATTGATTCATTTGACACTTCTACTACTTGAATGAAAAAAAGAAATGCCAGATATCACTGACCAAATTAATTTTTTTGAAATTGAAAAATGAATTGAACTTTTCGTTATTCTCTTACGAAAAATATCGTGTGATGTATCACGATCGTGAATGACACAACTACTTTCACTTCACTGAATGATTCGAGAAAATTATTAAAAATGTAACAATATTTAGTGACATTATAGACATCTCATTGACGTTAACCGATATAACCTATATGAAAATAAAAAAATATATATTTTATTTCATCTTAATAAAATAAAAACAACAATAAAAATTAATTGGCGCTCCGGGGCGACTTCATTATAAAAATTAACGGAACAAATCTACAGTTAGACGGAAAAAAGTGTATGTCAAGGATGGAAACTATCAATCAGCAAACCACTTATGATGGAAATCAGTATAGAGTGTCATCCCCAAAGTATGCACCAAATGGAAAACTTATTTATTAAGGGTTTTTTGACAAAAAGTTATTCTTGATAAAAGTTTGTGCATTCCCTAAAACTAAACATGAACCAACAAAATACAGGACAACACACGTAATCTACGAGGAGCCATCAAATATTTGATTTTGTGACAAGAGTACTCTTAATTTAAAAAATCTCGGGAAATGTTATCCAAAAAAGTTGTTCAGCATTGAAAAATACATCTAGATTTGGAGTTATGGCCATATAAGTGAAGTTTTACCCATTTTTTAAAATGGAGACTACGAAAAAAAAATTGCTAAAACGATAAACAGACAGCACCCTGTATAAGACGGTTAATTTTAAAAGCCTGTAATATTACAAATTACACAAGTATGGTCAATTTTTTTGAAAAGTAAATTAATTTTCAAAGTTTTTGGTGCAAAGGTATTTTTATTTTTTGTTAACACCGAAAATTACTCGAAATTGTACAGTATTGTAACAAGAACTTAATATCCAATAATATCAAATCACAAAACACCTTTCAAATGAATAAAAAAATTCGATGTCATCTCACTCACTTTCTTTTATTTAAATTCAAAGATAGGAAGCGGTAAATAAAAGCATTACATTACATTGACAAATCAGCCCCTAAGTTGAGTTATTGTTTTCACTTTAACAAAATTTACACATCGTATGATCCCAAGAATTAAACGTGGGCTCGTGGTCTAATAGACCTGAAATCATCATATCGAGTTAGAATTACAACTTAACTGGAAGTTGTAATGACGAACGCTTTGAAAAACGAATGCTGTGAAAAATCTGGTGAATAAGAGGAGCTGGTAAATTGAATTGGGCAAGATATGGAGCGGAAGTTGAAGCACTGTTTATTGGAGTAAAAACGACGTGTTCACTTATTTTGTTACGGTAGTGAATGATGCTAATCAGGATGTTGAATTTTGACAAACAGAGGGGACTAGGAGAAATAACAATCAAAAATGGCAAATCGTGATGATTGTGGTATTTTGAAAAACGTGGTGATAATGTTGAACTCATAATAATCTAATGTTCAGCTGTTAAATTATTTCTGGAAATTTATTTTTGATATCATTCAAAAAAGTGTGTGAACCTCTTGTCTCATTTCTTCATTTAATCATTATTCTCCTGCTAATATGTGTGAGGTATGTTTTTTGTCATACAGACAGTAAACAGGCATGTAATATTGATTTTGGTATCGATGAACATTTGGGGTGCAAATATCCGTTTTTGAAAATTTGAATATGATATTTAAGCGAAGAAACGTCGTTTCTGAAAGATAATAAATCTTCTTCCACTACTGAAAAAAGCACGGAGAAAGAGAGCTGTTTGTTCAGTAGTATCGTAATTTTTAGTATTTTTACTCTACTGCTACCACAAATTTGAAAGAGTCACACTTGGGAAACAGCAAAGTTGAAATGTATGGGATTGATATATGACTCAAACGCTCATACCAGAAATATCAATGATGAACGAGATTCCAAATTTCAACATCCATCGTGAACGAGATACGCCTTCTGTTTTCCTGTGAAGCTTCCACTGCAAGACTTATATTGTTGCAACCAGGTTTTTGGAAAATAGGGAATACTTCATGAAGTTACTAGGATGTTATTGATATCGTTTATTTAAGTGACACTTCATTGTGAGATGTAAAGAAAACTGCAATACATGATATATTATACAATGGCTTCTTCGGGACTATTCATACTCATACGTCTTATGAATACGCCTGAGATATAGTTAAACACGGGTATTGGTTTTGTTAAGTGTTCAGTGAAAATCTTACATTGAAATGTTACTTGAATACTTTATGGATTTTCGTTTTATTTAGTATCGGCTAATTCCACTACAATTAATATTAATCAAAGTAAAACTTCTGAAGATGCAAACTTGGTTGGTGAAATACGTGTCGCAATTCTGTTTTTTTGGAAAAGTACTTGTTTTGGGCATGTAACGTCTTTCATTCTTGTATTCATTTTGACTAGGGGAAAGAAATACACTTTTTTGTATTATTAGCGTAGCCTTGCTTTTTGAAAATACTTCGTTTTTTAGTGAGAAGTAAGATGTAAATATCAAACAATAGCGGTCCAAGAATGTACCCTTGGTGTACTCCTTTGAATAACAAAAGCCATTTACAATTTCAATTTCCATGAATGAATCTTCATAATGATTCAGAATTATTCAAGAGAGATAAACAAATTTGATTTCCATCGGAAAAGTGGAGAAGGGATAATTGTTTCAACGGGAGAGTGACTTTAAGCGGGAAAATCCGATCTGAATTCTGGGTACCCCTCGATTTATTCTGGGTGTTTCCCTACGAACGATAACAAAAGCAATTGTTTCGCTCCCGTCGCACCGCAGCCCTCGGAAACCCATCCCAGCAGGTGTAATTAAAGCAATCTAGTAATCCTCTTTATCATGAGTCCTCCGCGTGCGACAATTTCGAACGTCGAGAGCGTCCGCCACAACAGAGCGTGTGGCGCAAATTAATGGCCACTCTATTGAGAAAAAGAGCACAAGTGGCGACATTTCTGCGGGCCATAGAAGAGTTATGGAAATTGGTTGGAATCGGTTAGGTAACGAATTTCCATCAAAATATTCAGGTTAGTGTCTTAGCTAATAAGGAAATTATGTGAGAACTGAAAGCCTTGGGTTGGTCTGAAAGAGCAAAGGACTCATGCGGACAGAGAAGTGTATCGGACAGTTTGATTCCTAGACTTTCCATGACATATTAGATGTTGACTGCTGGAATTAGAGATCAAACGACTTACCTAAGGAAGTTCAATTCTCAATTATACGAGATAGCCACGTCCGAAGAGGTCACAAAGGTAGTTGTTCGCGTCAACCCGATCCTGTGCGTAATGTTTAAAGTCGTGCAAAAACTTATCACTACCACCCATTGCCTGCTATCCGAGGCCTGTTTTGATTCATTATATTTTTTTGGTTACCCTTAGATAGGGACATATAGGAGTTAATATTAAGTATTCGAGGAGGATGGGTTGTGATCTCTTCGGACATGGCTATTTCCTATAATTGAGAATTGAACTTCCTTAGGTAAGTCGTTTAATCTCTAATTATACTTCGATAGCCACGTCCTCGAGATCACAAAGGTAGATGTTTAAAGTGAATATGTAGCTATCTAAGGTTTAATTTATATAGTGATATAAGGCACAAGTGTAGTTCAACAGTTTATTCAAAAACACTTGAAGAAGTAATAATTAGTAGTGACAATCAACTATGCTATATAGTACACAGAATAAATAATAACGTGAATTGACCTTATTGACGCTCTGTTTCAAAAATACATTTCGCAAAATTACCACTTTGAATGAGCTTATTATAAAATTTACTAAATGTATTTGATTTGTTAGACCCTCCAGCGGTTTTTCTTATGGTTTCTGTGTTCACCCCTTTTTTGGAAGCATAAGAGGTAGAAGCATGTCGAGTGCTGTGGCCTGTAAACATTGATGTATCACCACTTTGATTGAGGCCACTTTCAATCCACCTACTGATGGTTTGAGTTGTTGCTGGGTGGTGCGGTGTTTTAATTGGTATCAATAGCTAATCCGAATTGCTTCTAAGGTTATTTGTTGTTTTCATATAATAATCCATTACCGAAGCCACGCAAAGATGTGGCTTTTCAAAAAAATATGGCAATATAAGTATCGGTTGAACTTTGTTCGGGGCCAATGTTTTTAGGATACCGGTTATTCTTATTTCTATTCGATCATCGAATCTGAAAATATTTGAAATTTTTATTTTTGATAGTGTTTGTACGCGTTGTGCTGTAGCAAGAGCTAGCAGTACAACTAACTTTATTGCTAGGTTTTTTAAAGTTGACGATTCTGAAGGTGATAATGTATTTGATTAGGCCAAAACTGGATTTGGATCCCAGGTTACTTTGTACTTTGGAAATATGAGTCGAGACCTAATTTTCCTTTGAGAAATCTAGAAATAACTAGATTCAAAATTGAGTAGCGTTCAGAGAGCTGATTTATGAGTGTTACGGGAGGCGTACGAGGCTCCTGCAGCGAATTCAGTTTGTAAGAATTTAATAAATTTATTTTCACAAGTATCAAAAACATCAACCCCTCTAAAAAATTTCCACCATTTGAAATACGTGGTTTTATACTTTTTCTGAGTGGCCGGACTGAGAGAAGCAAGAATCGGTCCTGTCTCTTTTTAATAAATACGCTTGCCGGATAATATGGCAACACCCAGGGTAAGTGTTTTCCATAGTAAAAACACTTACTCTTTTTACTTACTCCTTTTACTCCTCTCTCCTGAAAGGAGAGAGGAGTAAAAGGAGAAAGGTGAGAAGGCATAAAATTGATAATTTTTCCAGTTTTAAGTGAAAGCATCTGTATATTTCGATTCGGGGTCTTGGTGCCAGGAAAAAAATTTCTCACATTTTTTATTCAGGTAAGAAGCAACAAGGTCGATGTTGGGAGAACCAAATCTTTTGTAAATTTTTCTGTAATTCCTTGATCTAAACTATACTCCGTTTCTATTTTTTCCCTTGATTCTCTATCTGCTAACCTGTTTTCTTTAGAGTTGATGTATGAAGCAAATATCGCTATATTTCTGTTCTCACACCAATTCCAAATTTTTTGTGTTATTTCGTTCTGATGCGGAAACAGTATTCCACCCATGCGGTTTATATATGCCAAAGCCATTGTGTTATCGTGTTATTGTGTTATCGTTACCAATTTTAGTAAACAACTTGAGTCCATTGTATGTGGCTAATAGTTTTAATTGATTGATGTGATAATTTCTCTCGATATCGGTCCAAGCCCCTCGAGCGATTCTGTCATCACAGACAGCACCCCACCATGTACTAGAGGCATCCGTGAAGATCGGCATGTCGTAATTTTTTTGACCTAGACCATTTCCACAATTACTGGGGAAAGATAACCACCATTTTAATTCTTTTTTGCTTAAATTTGATATGTCCATTTCCTGGTCGAAATTCCCATTTGTTATTTTTGATGCTTGAAATTTGTCCCTTTCTAATTTTTTGGTATATCTCCAGCCATATTTTATTGCTGGACAGATTGAGCATTCATTGTATATTTTTCCTATTAGGAGTAGGTCATCAAGATACACTACAAAAACATATATATCCTTGAGATCTTAAATGTGCGACCACTGGCTTCAAAAGTTTGGTGAATACATAAAAAGCAGGACTTAAACCGAATGGGGGACAACAAAATTCATATAGTTGGAAATCGTATTCAAATTTAAAATATTTTCTATGTTCTTTTGCTATAGTGATCAAAAAGTACGCATTTTTCAAGTCTAGCTTCGACATAAAGCAGTTTTGTGATATTACATTTTCAACAGTTCGATAGTCTTCCATTTTGAAATGGGGAAAATGTCAAAAATATATTGAGTTCTTTAAAATTGAAAATATATCTATTGTCTCCGTTTGGGGTTCTCCGCAAAAAATAAGAAGGAATAAATTCTTGACAGTGTTTTGATTCAACAATAGCCCCCATTTTTAGCAGCTCGTCAACAGTCTCAGATAGCTCTGGAGAACGACCAGCAGAAAAACATTTTGTTTGCTTTGGTTTCTGGTTGAATGGAAGTTCATACCATTGCACCCAACTAAGAATTAATTTTTCGGTGGTTATATATTGCCAGTTGTCGAAAAACATGGTGATTTTGGCAGCGCATTTTACCTTTACTTGTTCTTGGGGTTCCTGAACCCATATGAAAATCGCCTCTCCAGACGTTTGTTCCATTTCTCCCACTCTCTCTTGCTGCTCCCCTCCCCCTTGGAGGTCCCTTGGAGAAGGGGCGTTTCCAGTTCAAATGGTTGACAGTGTTGCCAACTTAGTGAATTTTCCACTAAATTTGGTGGTTTTGGCTTGCCTTTTAGCGGACAAATATTGATTTTAGTGGCTAGTGGATTTGTTTAGTGGAATTTGGGAATTAAATATTTTTTTTTCTTAAACATTGAAACGACGACTATGAAGTCTACTCGTATCGTTTTTGAAGGGAATCCCTGTTCTCGCTCAAGTCTACATTTTCGTTCGAGCTCAGTGAGTTGGTGTCTGTTTGTTTCATGTTTCGTCATGAATAACCATGCCGAAACCTCAATATTCACATAAGTTCCGGGATTCTTGGCTTCAAGATCCACATTTAAAAGATTGGCTTCAAGTAATTGAAACTACTGCTGGTCAAGTACCGAAATGCAAGTTTTGTGGAACGACTTTACGGATTCACTATGGAGTTATAAAAACACATGGGATGTTGGAAAAGCATCAACAAAATATGAAGGGATATATACGAAGGATGTTTCATGATTATTTCTTTCGGTAGTCATGGAAATATTTTTATTTTAACGAACTGCTCAGAAGAATAGATATTTTTTGAGCAAAAAGTGTGATATGATTCAGCGCGTGCTGTAACCTGAACTATAGAGGAGGTTTTTGTATATTTTTATTTACATTTTTACAGGTTATCGTTACGCAACCTAAGCTACCGTTCAAACCGGAGCTTGTAGGAAAAACGAAAAAGGAAGAAGCCAGACTCGCATTGTTCACAGCCATGCATACCAGTATCCATGTAGTTGACCACTTAAGTGAGGTAATTAATCACGGTCATGAAAAAGATAAAGATAAAGTGCAACTACACCGAACTAAGTGCACTTCGGTTATCAAAAATAAATTGGCGTTGCATTTTACCCAAATCCTAAAAGAAGATATTGAAGATCAACCCTACAGTATATTGGTTGATGAGTCTACATGTATTGCAATACAGAAATACCTTGAGGTCATTATAATTTATTGCAGCTTCAGATACCATAAAATAGTATCTACCTATCTAGACGTTCCTGAACTAACTGAGTGCAATGCTGAATGTATTATCAAGAAGACACTAAAACGATATGATCTGCGGGATGGGAATTTTTGTTAGTGGATTTCTGGTGGTTTTAGAGGTCGCTTCTGGTGGGTAGCTTGATATTTTGTTGGCAACACTGATGGTTGATCTCTGATTTTGATGCAGTTGTTGGTGGTTTCTGAAACCAGTCTCTTGTATTACTTTCTAGGGCTTTCGCTGCCTTACAGTTTTCACTCAGCTCCGATCCGAAAAGAAAGTCATCAATTTTTTGACTTTCGATAACTTTCTGAATTTGGGTACTTAATTGGTTCTTGAGATGATGTCGCCGGTGGGTTGAGATGGTATGATGAGTGTCTGTAATCAACTTTGCAGCATCGACCAAGGATGATAGAAGAGTATTATCATATATTTTCACTTATACCAGTGATAGAAAACATCCTAGTACTGACAGGCCTCTGCCCAGCATTTCTTGAGTATTCTGAAGGTACGTTTCTTTCTTCAGTTCTGCTGGAGCAAGTAAACTCTGAAACTCGGGATTGAGTTTCGGAGGTTTCAATGAACCACAGTTTCCAGGAATGTACCATTTTTTCTATAGCTTTATCAAGTCCAAGTGTTAGATATTGTTGTCATCGGGAGGCCAAGTCCTCTGCTATATTTGGTCTGACATCATTTTTTGATGCAGGGTTGACTCCCAAAACCTCTGTCAATTGAGACACTTGATTCCGAACACAATTGAATATCGCTTGAGGACGAACTGCCTGTCTTTATGAATTAAATGTGTTTATCTTCGAATACACAAATTCAGTCATGTTCGAAATGAAAACGAATATATTCAACCAGTTTCAGTCAATCATGGAATGGATGTGAAAATATTCAATCAATTTCGGAATGAAAATGAAATTTTTTTAGTCATTTTCGGAGTGAAAATGAAATTTATCAATTATTTTTGGAGCGAAAATGAAATTTTCGAAGTGAAAATGAAATTTATTAATCATTTTCGGAGTCAAAATGAATTCAGTTGGTCATTTTCGCAATGAAAATGAAACTTTGTGGCCAAAATCGAAATGAAATTGGCATGTTTTTCGAAATAAAATTCGTACTCTGAGAACTATTACTCACTGCTAGATAAGGCTTGAAGTTTTCTTTTCATTTTCTTTATCTTCTTCAGTGAATATAAAGCTTCTTATTTTCCCATTTTGCACTTAATACGATTTTCAATCACATCTAGCGTAAGAACTATAATGAATCACAACAGGCCTCAGATTGCAGGCAATGGGTGACACTGATAAGACGCGAACAACTACCTTTGTGATCTCGAGGACGTGGCCATCGAAGTATAATTCATTCAGTGAATCGTTAAAAAATTCATCATTACGGCTATTCAAAAGTAAACTCAAAACTAAATTGCTCAGTCAGCAGTCATTCAATCATAAACATTCATATTTAATTCAACAATTGTCCTGAAATTGCCTTAATTTTTTGTAACGTTCCTTTTTTTAAACGTGGTTGAATGGAAGACTAGCGCTTTGCTAAACTCCGGCATGTAAAATAAAAACAATTCATTATTATTATTATCATCTTATTTTTATTGAAACAATAAGTCACATCAAAGTAATATTGGTCAGGTAACTGACTATAGTAAAAGGCAGCTATGGACAGAAATGAAAATGTCATTGTTCAAATGAACATGGGTCAATTAGGAATTCTGAACGGTTGTAGCCGCATAAAAATTACTTTGCCAAATTTGATGAGAATTTGTTGGAATCTGGAAGTTTTAACAAATCCAGAAAAAAGTAAGGCTGGCGAACAAATGCTGAAGAAGAACATAACATAATCCACAACATAATAATTTCGCCATTATTTTTTTTTAATTAAGGTGAATAATTCACCTCGAGGATCAACTAGGCGTTTTGAATATGAAATGTAACTGCCCAGAATGAGAATATAGCGAACATAAAATTTTAATAATCACCGACCATATAAAATTCATTTAAGTCAAAACTCAGACCGTGTGACGAAATTAGACGACTGTAATTTCGTCACTGGCTTTCTAATAAAATCCATGAAGATGATCAGTTTTCACTTGAAGTAATATAGACCGATGAATGCAGTTTTTATACTAATAGTATTTTCAATAGCCACAATGACCACTATTGGGTGGTAAAAAATCCAAGGCAACATGCAGAAGTCAAGAATGTTGTGCAACAAAATCATTGGTGAGGATAGTTGTGATTATTGAATGACCTGAGGCAGTTATGATGGACACAAGATGGCGATCCTCTACATAATGAACGATTAGTCACATCTGATTTGAATAAATGGATTGATACACGGGGAGCTGTGCAATCGCCTGCTGAAAGTCCAAACCTAAACTCTGGATTTATTTTCTATGGTATTACCCCGGAAATCTTATATACCGCGAGACACCAGATGATTACTGAACTGAACTAGTCCTCAGCTCGCACAAGTTTCTCAACTTCTGAGAGTAGTCCTTCGTATGGGGGCGACAGCTGATTAACGGAAAAATAGATTGCAAACAGATTTTTTTAAATCAAGACTCAATTCAATTAGAGAAATTAGGTCAATTCCAGCTAGGTTTATTCAACGTTCCATATTAAAAATGGGTCGGCTCAATGCAAAATGCATAAAAATAGAAGGTTTACAGTTTGAACATCTATCTTAAATAAGTGTTGATAACTGGTTATTACAGGTTTGCGATTGATGTTTGGAGTGCCTATTTGTTTTTCATAACTTACTTAGCTTTAGTTTGTTTAATTTTTCACAGTGAATATTCATTTGAAAGAAATGTCTAAAATGAAGTTTTCATCACAAATTATTATTTTGGTCTCTTGCCGCCTTTCATTTCAGGTAGTTACCCGGCGAATGTTGCTTTGATATGTCCAACGGTTTGAATAAATAAAATGTAATATCCTCATTTTTGACCCAAAGCATTTTCAAATAATGGGTTGTGATAAATCATTGAATTTGTTTTAAATAGCTCTATCGAATACAGTATATTATTATATCTGTCAATATAGAAAACAGAACTGATGATGGCTTC
>WOGO01007145.1:0-11323 GCA_015342085.1 Leptinotarsa defecta | reverse complement strand
CTTTCACGGGAGGTGACTTAGCACATTTGATTCCACCAAGAGCGTTACATATAAGAAATACGCGACGAGCTGTAGCTGCTTATCGTTTTGAGGTTCAACTCAGTACACCACGAACTTCACTGTTTAAGAATTCTTTCATTTGGATGTTTTTGATAATGTTTTTTCAAATGAATTTAATCTTCAGCGATTCAGATCCAACGTCAATCGCTACTTTCGCACAGACACCGTTTTTCCTATAGTTCTAATGTTTTGTCCTCGAGGAAACATCAGTAAGAAAGGAATGGATCCACTCCTACAAGTTTTTAATTCATTATTAGTTGGGCTCCATTTCCTTGCAACTGGTGACGTTTTGGAAGCTCTATTTCTACTGTAGAGCTGACCCCTTTGGACGTGTTAGAAGATAATTCCTACAGTTCCCCCATTCCTGCAGCTCACTATCGTTTTTATACTGCTTTGGCATGAAGATGAAAAGTTGTCGAGGTTTACACAATTTCATTTTTCTGAATAGTTTTTATATTTACCTTCTAACTTAAATCTGGTGACAGAAGTTATTGATTCATAACAGAAAGAGGGTTGGAGACAATACGCGATCCCTGGCCGTTGCTTGTAAGAAACGTTCTTTGAGTAAATTAAAGAGCCTCAAGCAAATCAAACTGACAATTAGTAAAATCTTACACCAGATGCCATAAAAAGCCAAGATTTCCCATGAGTATGAAGTATTCCAAAAATTTATAAATATGATGTTTCCTTCTCTATATTCCTATCACTGGTAGTATAAATCAAATGGTCTGTAGTTACTTGGAAGATTTATCTTTCCTTTTTGGTTATAGGGTAAACTCGAGCTGCCTTCCAAAAGGCTCAATTTTTGAGTACTGTGACAAGTATTGATCTTTGCTTTCGGAAATCATAATGAAGCATCCAAATATTCTGTAATATGTTGATTCTTTCAAAGGAATTTTTAAGGCTTGAGTTGGCATAAAGCAAATAAGACGAAACATTATTTCTAGATAGGTAATTTACCTTGGTTGGGAGGAATATTCCAATTAACTAAACTAACTATGTTTCGAGGTGGGCATTAGAAATCATTTGGGAAATGTAGTAAATGAAACAATAGGAGAATAACTGAAGAAGTGCGGGGAGAAGCAGATCTGCAGATGCTTTCTCATGCAATTACTGCTATAGTTGCCCTACGATTGTCTGATTGTCGATTAGATATAATCCAACGCCTTCGTGGTATTAGCCAGGGGAGTAGTTGTTTTCTGAAAGGTGTCAGCCCAGGAATCTACTGTGTAGGTGAAGGAAGACTGGCCTGAACGAATTGTTCCTTTAATATGGCCTATTACTATAGGTGAAATTTTATCAGTTAACAGATCTATAATATAAAATACTAAAAATTTTCAAAGGTGGGGTAAAATTGATTACGATAAAATTACGATATGGTTGTTTGAGAAGATTACAAAAACTATTCGTAATAAAAAAATACTCAATATATATTTCCAAAATCGTATTGGAAAATATGATACTTGGAAAACAGATTTATTTGTTTTATTGATATAATGTATTGTGACATTCTTCAAGATAAACAAGATCAATAATAATAAACGATTTTTATATACGGCTTCAAGCAAAAATTATTCAGGGGTGATAGGAGTTCAAGTGGTATATCCTCTTCATCATAAGGTTCGTTCCAACCTCTAGTCACCAACACATTTCCAACAGTTTGTAAATTGTTGTCAACGCGCATATCTGGTAAATATTGGTTTCTGATTGATTTGAAATTTCTGATTGGAACAGCTGATAGTTCAACTGAAGTTTGGCATGGAATTTCAACATAACCTTTAAAAATAAATCTAATCAAGTGTAGGTATTTCTGGAGAGTAAAAGAAGGTTGCAGTATTTTATATCTCTATTCTATTTACTAATCAACATGGAACTGGGTGGTAAGTAGGTCACCGCAATTATTAATTTGTGTAATTAAAGATGTTCATATTTTAGGTTCACTTAGAGAATTCCTAATTTTTCCTGCGCAAGCAAATACATAATTTATTTTATAACAATTTTTGCAGGTTACGTTGTTTGCAAGTTGCATGAACATGAAATAGAAACAGTAATACGGAATACGCATGCGTCAGATTAATGGTTAGAAGATAATCTTCAAACCATTCTTATAGATTTCGAACAGGTTTGCATCTTGGATGGAACAGAAAACTGATAGTTTACTAATAGTTGGAAACTCACGTTGGAACGCAATCACATTACTGCGCAGAATCCTGACTGTCAGAAACTGTTTTTGACGCTGGTTGGAACGAACCTACATTTTCTGTACAACTTAGGGGAGAGGTGGCAAGGGGGGTTGGCAGGTAATGAGAGGTTATGGAGAGTTTGTTTACATTCGAAGTAAGTTGGACCATAAGACAGTGGCGGTTGGTTTAGTTGATAATCGGAGGGATATTATATATTTATAAAATTAATCATTTCAGGTGAAAATGTATTCTGAACTACTTAATCCTTAACAATGATAAATGTTAATTTCAAAAGTAACGAATGAATTAGATGAAGAAATTTGTGACTTATTCTCAGATTTGATGAACAAGCGGTACGGTTTGTTAGTTCCGATATAAAGAATTTTTGATTAGAAATCATGAATATTTATAATTACGATTGAGGTTTGATATTATTATGTGATTTCATTAAAAATTGGTATATGGTGGTTTTTGTGGACCGACATTATGAAAGAGGATATTTTTGATGTTTTCAATGTCTTTTCAATGTCAATGCATCGATTGCTGGGGTTATCAGCGATTGAGTGGGTTATGTTAATATCTTCCCGAGCCACCTAGAGGGCACCATCATAGTTTGTAGTCCCATCAGCCATACCGCATCAGCAAAATCAACTTCGACTAGACTAGCCGCATTACCACCTAGGCCATAATTGATTATTAAATCTGATTGAAATGGGTTTCTTTGTCAACCAGTTGTCGTTTCCATAGAAACGACCACCTTAAAAAGTTGAATTTTGCGCTAGCTAAGGATTGACTAGGTTTTTTAGGTTTGTTTGATTCTTAGACGGAATAAGCTAATTATATAATATTTGTAGTGTAACTAAAATTAATTCACTTTGGTAATTACATAAATTTTTTTCATTCATGTATTAGAGAATACCCAACTACCATATTTTTTCTTTCAATTAAGTATATGTTAACGTTAGTGCCACCCTTCGACAATGGTCCTTTCATAATGACATATCAAAATAGTAACATATACAGAAAAATCAACATTTTCGAAGCTCTAATTCTGATTATCAGTGTTTTAGTTATGAAAATAGAAATCTCCATTTATTTTTCTAATATAAGTTTGATATTTTTTGTTGAGAAATTAGTTTTATTTTGGAAATTTATTATTTGATATATATCTATTATTCAATAAATGATGCTGAAAGTGGGTTCAACAAATTGTTATTATATTGAAAATTGCCATAAAAGTTCCATAAGCTGATTCGTTCCAAAACCTCCAAAAATACCTATAGTCTACGGGTTCATTTTCATTTCTATCAAATCAATCAAATGTGGTTGTGGTGAGAATTTGGTGGATACATCAAATGTCATTTTCAATAAAATCAACAATGTTTCAATCGAAATTGAAAGAACTCTTTTGTGTAATTTTGCTGGTTCCATAAAAAATATAAACTGAAAGGGACAACATATTTTGTTCGAAATGAAAATGTTTTGCAGTACTTTTTGCTAATGAAACATAATGGTGCTTCATCTAGCTCTTTCGATTCATCAAGTTCATCAGGGGATGAACCTAACCTAACTAAAATTTAATTCACCAATCTCTCCAGCTGGTGGAAATATCATGATTTGGTGTATCTATCAAGTATTTTGATATAACACTATAACACATTAGTGAAAATAAAAATGTACCCTATTATTTTTAACATACCAAAAGATACCAATGTTCAAATGGTACTTAACTGTTGATACTTGTACTGACATCGCCCTCTGGTAGTCAGGGTAAGTAGTAAAAATTTTCGGTAATACGAAAATGCCACTTCTGAGATTCTATAGGCTTTGTATTTTTTGGCAATGAAGAAAAAACATTGACAGAGATGAGTTATCTTTTTAAAATATGCATATTTTTTGTAATGTGAAAAATAAAGAAAAATCAATATGTTATTTCAATGAATCAGTTCAACTCATAATCATATAAAATCTGAATACAAATCGCAATAAATAAGAAACAAAAAGTAATTTTCATAAAGGAGTTATTGTTAATAACCAAATCGACAGCAATACTGAAAAATTTAATTCATTGATTCCAAAGGAATTTAAAATAATGAATTTTGAAATGATTTCAATATTTTTTTTTGTTTTTATATCATTGCTATTTTTTTTTCAATACACATTGGGCTTGTTTATAACAATGCGTTTTCTAGGTGATGGAGTATTTTTAATTTGGAGTTTGATAACTTTGAAATGAACTTATCGTATCGAAATTCTATTTCACTTTGAAATGTTTACTTTCACTACGAAACACTCTTCGTTGTGTTAACCGTTTTTAGGATTAGACAATTTTTTTCGTCAATAAATGTTGTTACAAGAAAATTCTTAAAATTACTTTGACAAGCGACAGAATGCTATTGTCAAAATTCTCATCAGTCCCCACATCTTCTTGATAATTTATTTCCATTTAAGCGATTTAATTCATCGATGAACACCTACTATCAAAAATAAGGAACAGTTTGATGAATATGCGTTATTATTTGGAAATCAGAGTTATGCTAACAGTTTATTCATGTAAACAAAAAATGTATACTTCATATTACAAAAAATTTCACAATTATCATGGAATTGAAAATAAACGGTGCAGGTCGGCAGAAATTCTTGCAGGTCGGGTCTCTCAGACATGAATCTCGACCAGAAAAATTTTCCAACCCCATCCAAAAATTTAACAATTCTCAAAAAATTTAAAATACGTTTTGCAGGTCGGCAGAAATTCTTGCAGATCAGGTCTACCAGACATGAATCTCGACTAGGTTAATCATTTTCCACAAAAAAATTCCAATCATCCCCACCCTTTGAGTATGAAAAATGTTCACAATTCTCATAAAATTGAAAGTAAACCTTGCAGGTCGGCAGAAATTCTTGCTGGTCGCATCTCCCCGATATAATTCTCGACCAGGTTAATCACATTCGATAAAAAAAATCCAAACCGCACCCTTTGTGTATAAAAAATTTCACATCTCTCCTAAAATTGAAAATGAACTCAAATAGATCAATCATTTTAGAGTAATATATCTTATCCTCTGGCCTCTAGCTACCTATACAAAAATTTCACATTTCTAATAAATTATCTTCTCATCGTGGTGTCTGAGAAAAGTGTTTGTTTCAAACAGTTTATGATTTATTTATACTGCATTCAAAAAATACATCTAATCACACACAGTATTTGAAAGCATGATAAAGCGGCAGTCAGTATTGAAGCTAGGACACCAGAAACGAAAAGTAAACGCTAGTCTTTGCAACAGTTTGCCGTGGGGACCTTTGCTATTTTAGATAAACAAGGTTTGGGTTGGATTCCATAGATGTCACCTCGGTAACCGGGGATGTCCATGCATACTTATAAAGGGTGAGTCAGATTCCAAGGGGTACCTAATAATTGGGTTCTGAAGTCATCCTGGAAGACTTTAAAATTAAATAAGACAAAATATATAAAACTGAAATACAAGATTGAAAATTCATGCAAAAAAATGAAAAATAACTAATTGAGTAGGTACTCAACTTTTTTGACGTGGAATCAAACAAAAAAGTATATAATATTAAATAAGACAAAATATATAAAACACTAAAATGCAAGACTGAAAATTCACGCAAAAAAATTAAAAATATTCAATTGAGTACTCAACTTATATGACGAGGAATTAACCAAAAAAAAAATATAAATTGTTACGCAATAAACAAGCCAATCGATATTATTGAAGTTGAAACATTTCAATATATGTGATTACATGTAAATGCTTCACGATGTTCCAAATCTGATATTTACGGAATATCACACTCAATCTGCAGGTTTATCAAAGTTTATTTTCAATTTAATGCGAATTGTGAAAATTTTCCATACTCGAAGCTTGAGGGTCGGGAATTTTTCTGTCGAAAATCATCAATTTGGTGGAGATTCATATCTGGAAGACTCAACCTGCAATAATTTCTGCCGAACTGCAAGATTTATTTTCAATTTTTTTGAAAATTGTGAAATTATTGGGTGAGGGTTGGAAAATTTTTCTGTCGGGTAACCCGGTCGAGATTCATGTCTGGGAGACCCGACCTGTTGGAATTTTTGCCGACCTGCCAAATGTATTTTCAATTTTATGAGAAATATGAAATTTTTTCATAGTTAAAGGGTGGGGGTTGAAACTTTTTTTGTCGAAAATGATCAACCTGGTCCCGATTCATGTCTGGGAGACCCAACCTGCAAGAATTTCTGCCGACCAGCAAAATTTATTTTCAATTTTTTTTTAGAATTGTGAAATTTTTGGGTGTGGGTTGAAAATTTTATTTGTCGAAAATGAATAATCTGGTCGTGATTCATAACTGGGAGACCCGACCTGCGAACTGTATTTCCAATTTTCTGAGTAATGTGGAATTTTTGAGTGTGGGTTGGAAAATGTTTCTGTCGAAAATGAACAATCTGGTCGATATTCTTATTTGTAAGACCCGACCTGCATAATGAATTTTCAATTTTTTGAGAATTGTGAATTTTTTTGAGGGGGTTGGTTGGACAATTTTTCTGTCGAAAATGATTTACCTGATCTAGATTAATGTCTGGGAGACCCGACCTGCATGAATGTATGCCGACCAGAAAAATGTATTTTAATTTTTTTTAGAGTTGTGAAATTTTTAGGTGGATGTTAGGAATTTCTTCTGTCGAAAATGATTAACCTAGTCGAGATTCATGTTTGGAAGACCCCACCTGCAAGAATTTTTGCCTTTCTACAAGATTACGTTCACGTTTACTGAGAACAATTTCCTGACTTGCAAAATAGTTCCCCTTGCCTCGACGCGCGTTTCGCTAATCAGTAGATGACTGAAACTTCGGGTTTTAGTCATCCCCTGGTGACTCCGAGTTTTACTCATCTTTTGATGATGCAAACTTGGTTAGCGAAAGGCAAGTTTTAGTCCTCTCCTAATAATACTAATTTGGTTGGCGAAACGCGCTTCAAGACAAGTGCTTTGGTTGTAATTATTTTACGCCAGAGGTTCCAATTCATACTTATTGATTTAATATTATTCAACGTAAAAAAACTGCCAAAAACGGCGAATCATCTGAAGATGTCCCATCACTCTTATCAGTACTGTTAAAATGAAGAGCTTATCTGACAACGCTCATCTACTGAAATGCATGAAAAACCGTAGTTGTCTTTAGACACTTGACAGTTTGTTTTCCGTGTTCTGCGATTCCGATATGGTTCCGTTATATTTTTGTTTTTGATGGTGTGTTATGGTAGCAAGCTATTGCAGGTAGGAAATTGATTAACTTCAAGTTTCAATATTCAAATCATAGTTGAAACGTATATTAATTTATAATTCTTACATTTCTTCAGAAAATACTATAATTTATTTACTTCATTGAAACCTCTGAAATATTGGAAGAAGTGTATCTACAATCAAAATGGAGAATTTAATCAACAGGTGGGTAATACATCATTTTTATTTCTTTGGTAGCTAATATGAGAAAGTTGCAATACAATTTTTTTTTCTGTCTCGATTCATCATATCACAGTTAACCAAATGAACTGAGAGTACCAACATTGTGTAAAGTGATAGTTGAGATTGGGATTTTATGAAGTCATAAAAACATTTACATTGAAATTCAGTAATAATAGAAAACATTTGGAGGAAGTAATGAACTATATGAAAAGGAATATTAGAACTGGTAAGTATAATGAATATCCTGGTCACGCCTAGTTATTATTTGGAGTAAATTTTAATGAAAATAATATTTGTTTTTTAAATTTATATGTTTGAAGTTCTATTGAATATGCTTCTCTTTCCAATTTGTATCTGAAAGAATATTCTGTGCATGATCTACATATCTTTTCAAGCGTACCGAGACCATGAATCAGTAATAAATATTTGCATTGCAACTTTCTCATATTAGCTACCAAAGAAATGAAAATCTTTTATTACCCACCTGTTGAGCAAATCCTTCATATTGATTTTATTGGTGTTCATGAAGTAAATAAATTATAGTATTTTCTAAAGAAATGAAAGAGTAATAAATTAATATCCATTTCAATTATGATCTGAATATTGAAACCAATTGAAAAGAGAAAAGAAAATTTCTATGTCTTTTACCACTTTTATTGAAGTGGTAATTACATAGAAATTTTCATTTCTCTTTTCATTATGATTTCCTACCACGTAGTAACGGCTACATTCATCAATTTATTGAAATCAATTGTTTTTCTACCTACAATAATTTGCTACCTAAGCAATAAGATAAGCATAGCACTGCACGACAGACAACAATATACCGGAACCACAGAATCGGAATCGCAGAACACGGAAACACAAAGTGTCTAAAGACAACTACGGTCTTTCATGCATTTCAGTAGATGAGCGTTGTCATATAAGCTCTTCAGTTCTGATAAGAGTGATGGTACATCTTCAGATGATTCGCCGTTTTTGTCAGTGTTTTTACATTAAAAAATATTAAATTAATAGGTAGAATTGGAATCTGGTGTAAAATAATTACAACTATAGCACTTGTTTCGACGCCCGTTTCGCTAACCAAGTTGGTATAATGAGGGAGTGACTAAAACTCGCATGAGGCTAAACAAGTTAGCATCATCAAGAAATGAGTCAAACATCATTAGGAAATTATCAAAACCTGCAATTTTATATGTCTCCTGATGATGTTAACTTGATTAACGAGACACGCGTCGAGACAAGTGCTCTAGTTTTGGTTGCTGTGTACTTTGCGAATCAAAATATTTCTTGTAATATGAAGTGTACATTTTTTATTCACATGAATAAACTTTTAGAATAACTGATTTCCATTCAATAATAACACGTCTTTACGAAATTTTCCCTTTTTTGATTCATTGCATCTCCTAAATCGAAATAAATTATCAAGAAGATATGGGGACAATTGAAAATTTTGACACTAATAGCATTTTGTCGCTTGTCAATGTATGCAATTTTGGAACTTTTTTTTAATAACATTCATTGACGGCAAAATTTGTTTATCCCTACAAATGGTTTACACTACGCAGCGTATGATTTTTGTGTATATGATACTATTTTAAATATGTCCATATGAAAAGACTATTTTCGAAAGATGGCACTAGCGTCAACATATATACTTAATTAAGAAAAAAAATAAGGAAGTTAGATATGTGCTGATACCAGAATAGAAAAATTGTATGTAATAACCAAAGTGAAATAATCTTAGTTCTACTCCAAATGATACATAATTAGCTATAAGCTTATTACCTCTAGAAATCAAACAAACCTCATAAGACCTAGTCAATTCTTCTTCTGTTTTTTTAGTCTTTGCTTCGGTGCACTAGTTGGTTTACACAAGATTCAACTTTTTAGGGTTGTCTTTTCTATGGAAACGACAGCTGGTTGAAAGAGAAACCTATTTCAAACAGATTCCATAACTAATTCTGGCGTAGAGGTGGTAGTGCGGACAGTGTAGTCAAGTAGACTTTGCATCATTACATGACTGATGGGACTGCACACTATGATGATACTCTCTAGATGACTCAGGAAGATTTTACCATAGCCCACTCGAAACACGAGGCTAATAACCCTAGCAGTCGATGCGTTGACATTGAAAAAAATATTTGTATGTTTTGTGGTTACCGTTAAACCAGAAGTGGTTATTGGTACTGATTGACATATTATTCGGACAGCATGATCAAAACTCATAAACTTTTCATAGAAGGCATAGGTACTAAATATGGCGGCTTGAACAACATATACTCTCATTAAAACACTGTGAAGCCCCCTTTAAATTATTCCGACGATGGGGTTGATTCAAAATTACCTTTTATGTTAGTAGGTATATTTTCCTATTACTTCCTATTACAGCACCATGAATTAATTATTAGCTTCTGATCGTTAATCCGACAACACCGCTTGTGGTACATACTTCTCTTACATGCTTCATTATTAGTACCTAGTCACAGACCTAGTATAAGTTTACTGGACATTTGTGATACTTAAGTTTTATACAACTGAATCAATTTCTATTATGAATAAATTTATCATATTATCAAAAAAGTTTGTAATGCATAAAAATACTAGTTATTAAATTTTTCATATAATTTCATGACATTTTGTGAAATAATGTATTTGCCAGGTGAGGTCATCTGTTTAAAACTAATGTGTCATCATCAGAATTTTGGACTTCGATAGTATACATCAGAAGAGTGACTTCACGATCTTCAATTGTTAGTACTAATAATCTCGTAGATTACCTTCGTGTCGTGAACCAACTTGTTACATCGTGGGTACCTACCTATCTCATTACTAAGGTGTTCATTTTATAAATATCTTTATTGTTTGTGATGTATAATGTGTATTATAGTCACAATTATATTCACTATTATCCTATTATACCTACATTATTTCAGTATTATGATCCCTTCTCAACTTTACGATGATATCTTTATTATAGATTTCGCTAAGTGTCGTTTCACCATCTATTATACAAAGGTGCAATCAGGAGGAATGCAGCCGCTAGAAGTACCACCAGAGGGCGTCGTTAAAGAAAGCTGTACTAACTAGATGGCGTTTATCTTACTCAAGCAAAAAATACTGAATTTATTTCCAGTTTTATTTCCCATCCTCGCCATTTTTTTTCTATTCATTTTGCTACATTTTCAAATTCATTATTTCATTAAAGTCTTAGATCCGAATAGAAATCGACCTTCGCTATCGGTTTACCGAATAAAATTTACTTTTTATAAGACTTTACACATAGACTAAGACAAGACAGTCTATTTTCAGTGATAGGTAAACTTAGAAAGTGTCAATGTAAGATGTTTTTGGCATGTAATTAGAAAGTACAACTCATTCAAAATCATATATTCCTATCTATATATTATTCTATTTGATGTCACAATATTAGCTGGGCTCGATGTAGGTGCGGCAACTTTGGCATAGTTGTCTATTACCATTGATTACTGGATTAATATGGACATCCAAATGCTTGTTTGTTTATACCGGTATAAACTTGTGCGGTATAAGCTTATACCGGTATAAGCCTACAATGTCCCCAAACAAACACTTGGGCAGATTTATATATATATATA
>WOGO01007144.1:0-11323 GCA_015342085.1 Leptinotarsa defecta | reverse complement strand
TGTGTAGGGAGTTGAGACTGGCCTGAACGAATTGTTCTTTTAGATGATTTGATTTATAGCCAGTCTTCAAGTATGCCCACTGACTATATGTGAAAATTTATAATTCAGTTATCAAATTGCAATCCATGAAAGTTCGGGAAATTTTAAAATGGAGAATTGTAATCCAGTAACAATCATTTTAATAAGTTGAAAATAATAATATTTATTTACCTCAAATATACATTTAAAAAGTACAATAGGAAGAAGACATTCAGTGGTAAAGAAATACATACTACCCAACAAAAATTGTAGTGAATTTTGAGATTGGAAAAAATCTGGGCTACATTAAAAATGATCTTTTATTCAACATTGTTACTTACAATCTTTCATTAACAACTTTCAGAAAAATTACCAAAACAATTATGATCTAGAATACATCCTTATAACATATGAAAAGAAGGGATTTGATCCTGTAAGTTCTGTCCTTCCTACATTTTCTCTTTAGAACGTGAATATTGTTATGAAACTAGTTGGGCTCTCAGAAACTCACTGGAAATTACTGATAATTAGTCTTCATCGCTGGATGAAATATATGCCAGTTGCTCATTCCACCAGTCCCTGATTTCGTGTAAAGCATTACTAGCTTTTGGAACAGTAGTCTTGCTGTTGAACACTTCTCTTGGAATCCTACTTTCACTGTCATTCAGATGCGTCAGATTTTTATTAACGACCACAGGACGAGCGTTTTTCTTTTTCGTCACAATTCGCTCCTTTTCCGGCCTCGCTGCTGGATCAGACAATGTTGGAGCTAGGAATTTTCTACCGGAGCTACTACCCACACTGTCGGATCTCGGCAGATTAGTTGTTTTCTGTTTTCTAGCTTCATTCTCTTTATTCGCTTCTGCTTCAGTCTCTTGATCGAGGCTTTCATTTTTGTTCTCCTCTGTAGGGTCAGGCGCTGAAAGTGCCTCGTTTGTTGCTCGCAGGCCTGCTATCAAACTATTTTGTTGTTTCTGAAAAAATATAACTACTTTATTATTTGCCTTTCCAACAAAACACACAACATATTTTGAAATTGAAATTTATTATAAATAATTGTAGTGCTTCTTGGAATAATTTCTCTTAATATATTTTAAACACTACTCACATAAACTCATTATTCTAATAATTCACTTCAATTGTTATATTTGTTCAAATATTTATCTATTTATACATTTGTGCAGATATAGATACAGAGTATCCACTCAGTAACTTCTTCACTACAGCTCTGTAAATTCTTATTTTACAAATTTGTTTTCTGAAATGGTTATTTATGAGGTTGAAAAAGACATTTCAAAAATAGATGTCACATGTTTAGAGTGTTTAAAAACAACATGTCTGACGATAACATTTGCACAAGTACGAGTATACTCAATAAGGTAGTAAAAATAGTTTCACGTTTTTTGTGAGTTCGTAGACGATTGGCTCTTAGTATGGTAAATTGAAAGTTTCATTTTACTTCCCAAATAAAATAATATTTCACAATATTTCTTGTATTCCCTGACAAATAACTGTTCCTTGTAGTGGTGCTCTAATGAACTCTATTGAAATTCATTATAAGAAAACCTTGAAAAATAAATATGACTCAGGAATTAGTTTAGACCATCCCCTTATGATGCTATTTGGTGAAACAAACGTCGGGAAGAATGTTACAGTTCTAGTATGTGAGAGACATGTTTTTTGGATTCATCCAATCCCAGAGCTCTTAATTCTATCTTTCTAACCTGATTGAAACATTTTTTCTTTACTTTACCTAGTTGAATGATAAGTCAGTATATTGTTATTTGAATTTTTCTATTTGGTCCTCTCCTAAAGGAACTTTAGTTCTGGACTTGAGTGAATATTGGACGTTAGCAATAATCCTGTGATTTCAAAATATTTTGAAAACTACTAGTCAATGCAATATTTCAAAAAATTTGCAACACGATAATGCCTGCCACTTCAATAAAACAACCATTTGAAATATGTGTGAAATCATGAATAAAGGGGGTCTCATCTTGGAGAAAAATTTACTTGGAAGTACTGATTGAACTAACCCAACAGATAATTACTTCAGTGGCATTTTAAATATTCACAACAATGTGTTTTCCCGCTACTTTGACTGATCTGATGAAAATACTCTTCCAATAACAGAACAAAACAATAGAGTATCCAATTCTATCTGTTTAAATCTACCTATCAATTAAACAAACAATTAAAAATTAAAATTAAACTAACAATTAAAAATACACAATATATTATAAAATTTTCATCCCAGAGTTTGTACCCTTATATAACTTATCCACTAAAATAAGGTGTTCATGTAAGTAGGTCCTGAATCTATTTGGGCTTCATAGAAAACAACTCCCTAAATTCACAAGTACGATAATGAATTAATGAAGTACTTACATTTGCTGATCTGATCTTTTTGAGGCAACCTTCCAGCCATGTCCTTATGGTTTGCTTTGCTACTTCTTCCTCAATAATATACTCAAATTCTTCCCGAGCCAATAATTCTTCTAACTGAAGGGCTTTCCTAATGTCAACTGATCGATAGGAAAGCATACTAAAAACAAAAAGAAACTGCCAACATATCCTCATTATTCATAAGTAATATTCCATACTTGATAACATCGTGAAAAGTCACATCTTCTCCATTATGAAGTCTTTCCAGCTCATAACACATGTGTTTGAATAGGAGCCTGTCTTTTTGAGGATCTACTTCCAAACGACCCTTGAGTAACCTGAGTATAAATTTGACCTGAAATAACATTTTTGAAGTCCATTGAACAATACCTGAAACTACTCACCCTTCGTACTGGTATAACCCCCCTCTGATGTATATCTACAACGTTCCAAGTATTTTGAAAATTCCTTATGTCTGCATATGATAGCAGTGCATCTTCTTCGTTAGAATAAAATAAAGAAAAATTTTCCATGATGATAGCTGAAAAGTAATTCAGATAATTGCGCCTTTTCAAACATTATTTAGCTTTTCATGAATGTCATTTTGCTTCTCACTAATGTTTGGAACGAAGCACAGACTGGCATGTGAAAACTTTTCAACGAGTAACAATACTAATAATATTGCATAAAATCAAATCTTGACAATACCCTAAAATGTTCTCACATGTCACATGATTTATACTAAACTTTTGACACAGTTAATACAAAAGTCTTAAGAAGATTAAAATCATTGGAATAAAAGGTAAGGAATTGACATAGGTCTGAATGGTTCAAGTAAACTTAATTCTGACAGATTACTCTCGTATATGGTTCAAAATCTCAAAGAAATTAATAAAAGAAATATTGAATATAATGTTATAGATACTAGAAGTGGTTGACGGAGAAGACACAAACTCACTTTGAAGTGATAAGTTTTCTTTATTATTCATTACTAATGAGGAGGTATAAATCATGAACCTACAAGAGCACCTACACAATACTCTTCAAACATGAAATTTCTAGGCTTAATAATAGTTCAAAAATTAAAATGGGCAGCTCATATAAAATATTTACATAATGGAATATCTGTCCAACTGATGAAACTACCATGTTGTGAAACACGTGTTGAAATAAATATTATGGTAAGAAAATCGTGTAATTATTATCCTCGATGAATATCTGCAGTTAATATAATATTGAAACTATTCAGCAGTTTTGCTAACAAAAACATCTAAAATTAATTATATTATTTTAATATTCTCTTTCATCATCACTCTGTGAGGTATATTTGGGACCAAATCAAAAAGAAATTTAGATCATTGAAAGTTGTGCAAAATACAGCACCGTTTGGAACCTTTGGTGTAGTAATGAATATTACTGGAGTTTTTTCCCAACACTAAATCGTTATTTTTATTACCTCGACTCGTGTTTCAATCATCAAGTGATCATCTTCAAAGAGGAAGATTAAAACTAAGAACTAGTGCCTATATAAAAATTAATTTCACAATATTGCCTATCCAAATTTATTTTTGCAAATCAAGAACTGCATCTACCGGATATCATGCGGGAGCGGAAAATCCTATATTGGGGAAACTAATAGACCGTTCAAAGTCCCAATTGGCGGGCACAAGAAAAACATCTATCAAGTTAACCTGAATCGAGAACAGTGGAGTATTTCTGGACTTATGAACATAACATCCCCAGGTTAATGAGTACATACACACATACGGAAACCTATAAATAATCTCAAGTATTAGAAAAAGTTCAGTTATCACCTTAACACGATTGTGAATACTAACAATTGAAACGTCATAAAGTAACTTGATTTGAAATATTTTTCCTATTTTTTATTATTTGTATAAAAGTTACATTTCACTTATTGTTTAACCCTATCATTTTTATTTCGAGTCATAATATGTTTTCTTTACAAATTAGCATTCTTAGAGTATTTTGCTATTTATTTTTGTTACTTTTTTTTTGACATTATTTCTGTTCCAACCGAATTTTTTGGTTCATTATTTTTAGTGTTTTCAATGGAAATATAGCTGCAATTGGGGCGTTGTTCACAAGTGATTTTTTTTGGGTTTTGAAAAGAGAAAAGGATTATTTTCTGAAACGTCAACCATCTGAAGAAAGGTAAATTGTGGAAGGATATACACTGAAAAACAGTGATTTCTCCACAAAATTGTCTTTCAGAGAATAATAATTTTAACATTTCATACATTTTTATTTTATTTGCTCTAGATTTCAAATCTGTTAACAACTTTTTAGACAATGGAAGTCCGAACTCTAGCATTCACTTCATATAATGTTAAATTATTCTTTTGACTATTATCAGGTGATATGATTAGTACCACTTGAAAATAATGCCCTCAATATCATAATAGTACAGTTTCCGGAGTTTCCATGATTTGTAATCTGAAGCTTTGGCAACATCATGAAAAGTCACCGCAGAAATTCGATGGAATTCAGTAGGACTCTATGGAGTTCTAAAGCTGTCAGTATGATCCACCCTCCATCGATGAGAAGTAAAAACGCAAAAAACATTCGAAAATGATTCTGAGTAATTCGAACAGTATTTCAAAGAAAAAATTTATAAATGTGAAATTGTTTTTAGGAATATTTCTGGACGAAAATCTAACTTGGAGTAGGTATATTCAAAAATTCTGCAACAAACTTAATTCTGTATATTATTCAATCAAACAATTGAAAAACCAATTGAGATAAGTTGAAAGGGGTATATTTTTAGGAGAGACTGATTTTTGGAAAAGAATGGTTTAAGCTTTCTACTCCGCCATAATTATACAAACAAATTTAGGAATCTTCAAAAGAAAGGAAGAAAGCCATTAATTTCAAAATGAACTCTTCACAACGATATGTAGATCACGCAAAGAAGTAACTTTCAGACACAAACTGGAAGAAAATGCCCTCTCCAAACAACTACTTTCATATAAACAATGAATTACATGAAAGAGAAAATTCTTTTGAAACAACTACTTTTATATATTTGATTGTTAAATGTCCTATGGCTCATTCTCATATCAGCTTTAATATCATGTCTTGGGGATGTGCCGAGAGTTCCCTAGACTTTTTGTTGCATAGAAAAAGAACTACTGAAATTGATATTCAATATGGGTTGTCGGAATAGTTGCAGCATATGTCACATCTTTTTTTAAAATATAGTGCAGCATTTTTTGTGATCCTACTTACCCACCAATAGATTCAATACGATGTAAGTGATGATAACGTAAAAAGTGCAGAAATATATCAGTGATCCATAAAAATTTCCGCAATCAGTCTGCCAATAGTTTGCAGCAGGGGTGCAAAAAGGAGGTTGTATCATACAGTCGTGCATTATTTTATTCCAATCCTCACCAGTAACTATCCTGAATAACATGGCTACTCCTGTTACTGGAGACTCAAAGTTTGCCCGTCTAAAATATTTTTAGTGAAGTCTAGAAATTTTATAATGCTGAAAATATTTGATTACCTCCCAATACCTTCTCCGTATTTGACAGTGCCAAATATTATTGTTCCGGCGAGAGCATAAAAGAAAACTAGTAAGAACATACCAAAAATGATGAAAAAACTTTTACACACAGAAACTCCGACAGTTAGCATTAACATTTTGAGTGTTGCATGTTTTCCAGTTATTGTGAAAAACCGAAGTATGATCACCATGAAACCAACGAAATAGGTTAAATCATTCTGAAAAAGAAACATTGTTCATTATATAATGTATAACGAAGAGTATATTTTTGCATGATAGCTATCAAAATCACAACTTTATATTAAGGAGTTCCATATACTTTGTGCCCAAGGTAAGAAGGACCAGCATACGAAAAACGTAAACCGTGAGAAAGGCGAAGTAAGTTAAATTAGGAAAAAAGTGCTTCATCCATAAAATTAAGAAATTATTGTTTATTCAACTTTGAGGGTCTTAATATATATTATAATATATATGTCAACGGATTCTTTTCATTGTTTTCAACTTCCAATTCATGTGTGTCTGATAAAAATACCGACAATTGGATTCTGTACACCAGATCGTTTATATTTTTGGTTTACAAGTAAGGTCCTTGCCATGGTTTCTGCAACTTGGGGCACAAACCTTTCCGACATTGGGGTTTGTAGAGCCACACTGCATCGCCCTCCTTGAAGCTCAAATCTTATTTTCATCCTGTCGCTGGAAAGCTGTAATTTGGTTCTGGCAAATTCGTGTACAATTTCCAGTTCTTCAGATCATTCCCATACTCTGAAAGAGGTACTTGAGATTCATCGAAAGGACTGCCACCCAATACATCTACCGGAAGATTCAATTCCCTACCAGTTAACAACATGGATGGTGTGTAACCTATCGCGTCATGTTGGGAGCTCCTGTATGCCAACAGAAAAAGAGGAACCAATTTATCCCAGTCTCTTTGGTTTTCGGAGACAAACATCGAGAGGTAGTTATTGATGGTGTGATTATGCCTGTCGACCATTTCGTCGGATTGTGGTTGAATGGCAGTTGTTCTTGTATTCTTTATTCCCGACAGAGTCATCATTTCCTTCCATTAATCCGATTCAAAGTTGCGGCTCTGTCCGAGTGTAGTTCTTGGGGTACTCCGTGTCTGGCAATTACGTTCTGCAACATGACTTTTGCTACCGTTTTAGCCTCTTGGATGGGTAAGGCTACTACTTCAGGCCATTTGGAAAAGTAATCCATCACAACCATCAGGTACTTGTTACCGGATGTGGTCATAAGGAGTGGCCCCAAAATGTCGACTGTGATTCTCTCGAAAGGGCACCCACTGAGGTACTCTTCAACTTTCCTCGTTGCCTTGTCTTCGGACCCTTTCTCGAAGAGCACAGATCACAGCGCTTACACCACTCTTACACGTCTCGACGGCAATTGACCCAATAGTACCTCTCACGCACTATCGCTAGAGTTCTATTTACTCCGAAATGCCCTCCAGTGTGACCATCGTGAAGCTGTTCGAGGATACTCGAGATACACGTCTTAGGAAGAATTATCTGGAATCTGTGGGTTCTTCCATCCGGGTTTTCCTAATGCCGAGTGAGTAAGTCATCTAAAATGCTCATGGAGTCCCATTGGAGCCAGTAACCCTTTTCCTGCTCGCTCTGCTTGGAAATATCTTGCCATTCCGGCCTCACTCCTCTGGTAATCAATTTTCGCACGGTTTTCAAAACGGGATCCTCCTTCTGCGCTACGATGATGTCTTGCCTCGTCAGGAAGGTAGTGTCACCCTCAGGGGCTCTTAACGACCATACCACATAGGTAGGGGAGCTTATCTCCCTATCAGAACTGTCCATAAAGGAGTCTCTGCCCGCTACTTTATCACGTCTGGTGGAAAGTTCTTCTTCTGGTAGCTAGGTGTCCTTGTTCTCCTGGCGCTGACAAACTTTGCATCCGGATGTCAGGCATGGTCTTTTTGAGAGGCTATCTGCATTTCCGTGACTATTTCCTTTCCAATGTTGAATTTCAAAATCAAGTTTGTAACTTTTCGATCCACCAGCTATTTGTTCTTCTGGTGTTCTGAAGTTGAAGAGCCATCTAAGTTCAGAGTGATCTGATCTGATCAAACATTTATGGCCATATAAAAAGGAGTTGTAGTGATCCACCGCTTTGGCCACTGCCAGAAGTTCTTTTCTAGTAACGCAGTAATTTCTTTCAGACGTTCCCAGAGACTTACTGAAATAACTGATGACGACTTCTTCCTCTTGTACCTGAAAAAGTACTACTTCTATTCCATGTTGGGATGCATCTGTGTCCAGTATAAACAAGCCCTCCTCCTTTGGGTATGCCAGGATCGGTGCGCTGTTCGAATGTTTCTTCAGGGTAGCAGATGCTTGTTGGCAGTCTGGGGACCAAACGAAAGGTGTTCCCTTTTCAGTTAAGCTATGCAGCGGTCTGGCGATTTTTCCAAAGTCCTTCACGAAACACCGGTAATAGCTACAGAGTCCAAGGAAGCTTCTTACGTCGTGCTTGCTCTTCGGTGTTGGCCATTCTTGCACTGCCTTGATTTTCTCTGGATCTGTTTTAACTCCCTTTGATGATACAACGTGTCCCAAGAAATTCACCTTTTCTTGAAAGAGGCAGCACTTCTTGGAATTGATCTGCAGATGAGCATTCCGTAGCCTCGTGAAAACACCCCTCAAGTTTGACAGATGTTCTTTAAAACTTTTTCCGGTGATGTCATCAAGATAGACCAAGCATGATTTCCAGATAAGTCCTCTCAACACCAACTCCATCAAGCGTTCAAATGTGGCAGGAGCGTTGCATAGCCTGAAAGGCATAAACTTAAACTGGTATAATATATTTCCGCTGGAAAAGGCAGTCTTCCTTTATCCTCGGGGCGAACAGCCACCTGCCAATATCCGCCTTTCAGATCTAATGTTAGGAACCATCTGCATTCGGCCAAGATGTTCAGGGTGTCATCTATTCTAGGGAGAGGGTAACTGTCGTTTCTGGTTACATCATCGATAATTCTGTAGTCTATACAAAATCTCGTTGATCCATCTTTTTTAGTCACTAAAACAACAGTTGACGGCCAGGGGCTATTTGATTCCTCGATTACTCCTTCCTCCAACATGACCTTAGCAATGGATGCAGCTTCGTCTTGCTTTGCGAAGGGAAGACGTCTCGGTGGTTGACGTATGGGCTTGGCATCGCCAATATCGATGCGATGTTGAACTAAATTCGTTCGACCAATTATTTGCCCTTCACAAACATATCGGTCTCTTCCTCGAGAAATCGGGTGTTCTTGGATAGTTCTTCTTCAGACAGATGGTTCCATGACTTCTTGAAAGAATCTATGAGTTCTTTTGCGGGTTGTTGAGCACGCTGCGGAGGTACTTCTTCTTCAATCCTGGCGATTTTCCCGATGGGTGCCAATTACTTGCCCTTTCTTGAGGGACCTGGCCATGATAATTCCTGATTCAGCCGTTGGATGGCTCTATCAATACTGTACTCAAGTCGACATGTCCATGAATAATTTTCTCGGTGTTAGGAGAGATTCTGGAACCTTCCAGTATAACCACATTGGCGCTGTCATAAGGCTGAGAGGGCACGTCGAGCAAAATTTCCTCATTTCCAACTTTCAGCAGTTTGTTCCTCATGTCCACCACGAATCCGTAGGGGAACATGATGTCTAGTCCCAAAATGAACTCGTCAACGATGTTGGCCACCAATACCTCAGTTTCTATTTTGCAATTTCCAAGCCTCAGTCTCACTTCAGCTTCTCCATAGACTGTCAATCTATCTCCAGTGGATGTCTCCAGAACAGACATTACTGATAATTTCTTCAAACTGCTTCTGTTGGAAATGTCGGCTCTCATTACTGACCTCGTTGCTCCAGTATCGATGGTAAAAAGGCACTGATGATTATTCAGGAATCCGTCGACAACCAAGCTGTTACTGTTGCGTTCAATCATGGAAATCAAATACCTGGGGGCTTGGGATGCAGCCCTAACACTGGCCGAATTTAGTTTACTGAACCCCGAAGCTCTAATTCGGATGATCCCGAACGCCAGTCTCTTCTTTCGTTGGATGTTGACCTAGATCGACAGTCCCGCCTCAAATGTCCTGCTTCATAATCCTTTTGCCTATACACTGGAATATTTTGCAGAATTTCGGAAGCCTTTCCTCGTAGTGCCAGTATGCGAAATATTGCTTTCTTCTCATCTCTCCACCCATTATTTTACCATTATTTTTCGCCATCGAAAGTTAGACTTTTAATGAAACTATTGCTCAAGCTCCTCTTCAAATTTCTTTTTATTCCCCTCAAGCTTCTCATCGACTGCTTTTTCTAATCCCTTCTTTGTTTCCTGAAACACTTTTCCAAATTCTTCCTGAATAAATTCCTGAACTTCTCCTTTATTCACTTGGGAAGATTTTAAATTTTCCAATAAATGAAGGTACATCTGATTGTCTTTTTTCTGTTTTTTCTGAATATTTACCAGCAAATCTCTCTGTCTTTTTCCTGTTTTTTTTTTAATCCCTAGTGGTAATTCACGATCTTCATTTCTGCGAAACTTTTCTTCCCCCTTCTGCGATTTCCATTCTCTGCCAAGCCTGCTTGCAAAGCCTCGAACATTTTCTTCAGTTCTTCCATCTCGTCGTAATTGACACTCCTTGTTTTTACCATAAAACAGTAAATTTTTAGCCAATTATTCCACTTCCGACACCAAATGTTACGTTTTTCCCCCGTGGGTTCACCAATTATTGATTACACTGAATAATCAAACTCAACTATATTTCACTTTAAAAACAACAAACACTTCAACTAAACATTTTAACTATTATTTTAATATCCATCGCCATACTAGATTACTTCGCGTACCGCACTGTGACGTCCACCTCACTGTGTACATGACAATCCGAATACTATACAGCTAGCCAGGGCCGTAGTGAAAAGAAAAACCAAGGGGGGGGGGAAATCCAAATTTTCCCAACCCCACCAACAAAATTTCCCAACTTTAAAAAAAATGAAAGCCGAGGGATTAGTTTTACTACTATAACATATAATTTTCTTATTACCACTCCCTTTCTTTTCTCCCATTTTAATTTTATAAATTTTTATTAATTTTTTTACTATTATTTTTTCCATTTTCTTCACGGCCTAAAATTTACCAACTTTCTCCCAAGTCAAAAAAGCAGGGGGTTTAAGCTCCCCCCATCCCCCCATGGCGACGGCCTTGCAGCCAGCGTTTAAATATCGCAACGGAACAACGTGGAATTTCGCCGAAGTTCTATCAACATCGGTAGCATGTTTCTTGCTTTTTCTCGAGCGGCAGGTAACATTGGATATTTCCACTCTCTCAGCCGCGTCCGTTCGGTTTATGGTTACCAGTGGCGGCCGGCGTTATTTCCTTCCGG
>WOGO01007143.1:0-11323 GCA_015342085.1 Leptinotarsa defecta | reverse complement strand
GGTCCATAGATTAGTTTACGTCCGATCATGGCCACCTAGATGCAATTTTAAAAGTGACTCTGAAAAAATCAAGTAGGCTGAAAAACTTCCGGAAATGTCAGTTTCTGATCCAGAATTGTCTCAGAAATCCAAAAATGTTACAATATACAGGGTGTTCCATTTAAAAATTCAGAACCGGAGCCATTTCCGCTGAAACCGGAAGTGACCGGAAAGTGAAAAATATGTGAAAACATTCCTCTCCACATACCATTCAACTATACCAAATCTCATTTCAATTCTCCTAATAGTCTAGAAATTATGACTTGTCTAATAGATTCGTTGACACCCGGTATTCCACTACTAGAAGATGATTGGTATGAGAATGCTGGTGATACAAAAGTGTTCTAAATAAATAATTCTTAATTTTCTGAAAAAATAAATGTTTTGTTCTTAGGTCAAATATCACAAAAAAATAAACACACCAGTTCTTTGAAAAGTATAAACCACTCAGTACATGATACATGTAACTTTATCCTTCAAGAAGAATTAAGTCTTCGGTTGGGATAAACCGTCTGCTTGCTTCTTTAGCAGTTCAATGATTCCCATTGTCTGTTCATGCCTTTGATGATTCTGGACCTTCAATACGTCGATAAGTTCTTTAAACTGATTGGTTCTTACAGTCTTTTCTTCTCTTATCATATTCTCCACAATGGTCAAAACAGACTCTATGGGACGGACAGATTTGTTAATTGCTTCAAATGTATTTATTTTTGATTTCTCAGATTGAGAAGTTCGAGGTCGACAGAGATATTCATCAGCGTCTATTTTGCTTGGGTCCTCCGAAGTCTCTTTGTGAGGTGATGATGCTCTACTTGAGTCCAGCACAAACTCAGGGTTGGACTTGTGCTTGTTCCCAAGAATATCATCTAAGTCATCAAAAAATTGAGGTTTTTTAAGAAAACCTTTTCCAGTTTGTCTTGACTGATCTTTATATTTCATGTAGGTATGCTGCAAATTCATTTGCGGAGGTCCATATAATTTCTGATGATTCTGATGATCTTGAGGAGTCCGATGTTAGGGGTTCGTTCGAGGGTTCATTTTTCAAATTATCCTTTCCAAAGTGTTTTTGGATTTGTTTTAAATAATTTGCGGTACATTCAGGATCTGAAAACATTTAAATGCAAAATCTCTAAATAAAAGAAGAACTTTCAGTGCACACCTTGTAAACTTGAAAGTGTTAAAATCGACATCCAAGCAATAATTTGCAAGCTTTATTTTGTACATCCTCACGAAGTGTTTGGTAAATAAATTTTCGAAAACAATCAAAATAAAGCAGTGACAACTGACGTAACGTAACGTCAAATTCAGTTTCAAAATCAACCTCACGTTAGTTTTGAATCATCATGAATACTTTTCAAATCATAATGCATGTGACGTCATCGTTTCAACGCCAGAATGAATGTATTTGAATCACAAACGAATACGTTTTGAATATTATGAGCGCCAGAAAACGCCTTTTTTTAATTGTTGTAACCACAAAAAATGCATTTATTTGCGTTTACTAGACATTTTTTCGATATGAACAATAACGCCTAAATTTTTTATTGAATAGAGGAGTCCAAAAGATCTTCAAAATGGCTACAATTTTCTGCAACAGATATGTCTACCCGTTTTTAAACGAATTCTCTACAGGTTCCAGCATATCCTCTGGAACTTCCTGAAAGCTCTAGGGATTCTTCGTTTTATGTCCTCTATAGATGTTGGAGGAGTTTGGTAGAAAATTCATTTGATGTACCCTCATAAAAATACATTTTGGTCAGGTCAGATATCTGGGTGGCCATGCCACAAGCCCACCCCTACCTATCCATTTTTGATTGAAATTATCGTTGAGATATTCACGTGCCTCAGTGGTGGTGAACCATCTTGAAGCCACATTCTAAGTTTTGTTCCATATGGAACCCCGTTCAATAAATTTGAAAACTCATGCCGTAAACTCATTTGAATATTCAGTGGTTTGAACTATGTCACTTTCTACCAAGATTACAATTTGAAGTCACTATATACAACAAATAGCTATGATATAACAATATAGGTACATTATGCTGCCAATAAGAAAAATACACGATGACGGATCAACTATCGTTTGTTGAAAAATATCACCTACTTTTTTTTCTGTTTTCAGGCTCATAAAAACAGAGACATGGTAATTAAATCTCCAATGAATTTTCACAGTAACATCACCACTGAAAATGTGAATTTCGAGAAGCTTTATCAAGGTATCAATGTATCCGAACTAATGATGAACATTACCAATTTAGGCTCTCTTAGTGATTTCGGAAGTAATTACAGAAGTCTACTGGAAATGTCAACTCTTGTGGAAAACTCACTCAGAGGTAGGCATATAATTTTAAAAAGAAATGAAAAGAGGGACAGAAATAATACATAACATGTTCCAAATTAACGTCTAGAAATACTTGAAACAGGTTATGTTCGGAAGTCCTCAGAAACAGCTTCAATTTAGATTTTTTGATAATTTGTATTTTTATATTATTAAAAATCAAAACTCTTTTAAAGCAGGGACATATTTATTCATGTTATTTCAGACAATTTTCATGAATTTTAGTTTTAATCTTCCTTGAAGTGGAAGTTCATATTCCTCTTGAAGATGATCACTTGGTGATCGAAACACGTGTCGAGGTGTTGGGTTTGGTGTTGGGATAAAACTCCATTAATATTCATATCGTCACCAAAGGTTCCAAATAGTGCATCACAACATTCAAACTCTTCATAAATTGGGAATATGTATATTTTTGTACACGTATTGTTCATTGGATATAAAAATTTTAACATAAATTTTAGAAAAATTAAATATATGAAAAATTATAATACCAGACGAACTATTTTCATATGGTAGATTAGATTAGCAGTTAATAATTGGTTCTCGGCAAATCTGAATATTGATAAAACAAAATGCCTTAGATTTCATATCCCGCAAAGAACCTGTGAATATATCTCATTTGGTTTTTCCATGATCTCCACTAATGTCACAAGAACGAAATTTCTGGAATTAAATGTTGATAACCATCTCAATTGGAAATCTCACTGTAAGGATCTTGTTTCCAAACTCCACACAGTTGCCTTTCAATTTAGGAATATAAAAAAATTCTGAATCCTGATTAGTTGTTGCAGCTCTATTATGCACAGGTAGAAAGTAGACTACGATATGGCTTGCCCTTCTGGGCAACATCAACTTCATCGTCTTGTGTTTTTATAGCACAAAAACGTTCAATGTTGGGTTTGAGCTCTCGAACCTCCTGCAGAAATGCATTCAACCCTTACCCTGGGGATATTAAACATATCCTCACTTTATATTTTAGAGAAAGAAAAAAATATAAGAAAAAAGATACATTCCTCCAGATTGATTCTAAACATGGGTATAACACGAGACACAAAAATAACTTTATAGTGCCTTTAGCAAAACTTAGAATAACTCAAAATGCCCCAAACTTCAGGGCTTCAGAAATATTTAATTTGATCCCGGAACACATAAAAAATAGTACCTCAATTTTCATTTTCAAACGAAATCTGAAAGATTTTCTAGTGCAAAATTGCTTTTACTCCATAGAACAGTTTTTAGAACATCACTTCTGAGAGAATTTTTTTTCCTCATCTATTTATGTACTTATTTGCTTTTGATTATTTGTTATATATAACCGTTTGTAAGTTGTTATGAGGTGTTTGCTATTCGTTTGTTGATGGTATATGCACTTTGTATGAAACCCTTCCTTTGACGTTTTCCGTACAGCCTGTAGATAAAATTATATTATTATTATTATAGACCAGTACAACAGATCATTATTAAACTAAGATATTGTTATTTATAATCTGGTTACCAGAAATATTAGAAATACAATATGCGTAGAGAAATTTAAAAACAAATTGAAACGCTTTTTTCGAGAAATGAATTCTCATAATTGAATTTTTTTTCTGGAACTACATTTTTTTTATTCTTTTTTTCATTTATTTCAAAATCCCAAACATAAACATATACTGATGATGGAACTGAAAGGTCTGTATAAATATCTTACATATTGTTTGATAAATATAAATAACTCTGTCCTCGCTTCAAAAGGTTTCTGATCTCATAGGTTAAAAAAAAAATTATCTGTTTCTGAGGACTTCCAAAGAAAATATCTCGTTGATTGTACTGTGATACAATATTAACTACATTTATTTATCTTCGTTCGAGAAGAGAACTGAAATATATGACTTTCTTCAGTTTTTTAATTACCAGCAAGGAAATTACAGAAATAGTAACAATCAACGTTCAAGGAGACATAAACAGTCACTGTCTTATGTTTTCTATTTAATATATATTACTGAATATGATTCTCTTCAATATGCTATGAAGTTGTTATTTTAGGACAAGCTTACTACTTAAATTACTTCAAGTCTATTTCGTATATACCCAGAGTTAACGAAATATTCTCCTCGCGATGTAACAACGAAGATAATCGAATAATAACCTTCACATGTGAAAATGGATCAGCGATAATAAATTTTCTCAGATGGGATGAAAAACAAGAGATGTTCCTCAGCACACAAGGTAAGTAACGATAGAGCTGTGACCTTTTTCTCTTGGGACGGTGAAAGTAAATTGCTATTGATAGGTTAGTCGATTGAAATTATTGAATATTTCTTATGGGGTTCCTCATGGATCAGTTTTGGAACTACTTTTGTGAAATGTGGCCATGTAGTTACGATCCTTTACGATTTGTACACCATAGCAAAAACCACAAAATACCCCAAGTCACTTGAAAGAGAGTATAACTAAAGAAGAGGCGAAATTATCCAGATGGATAAAATATTGAGATCAGATAGCTGTTGGTTCACAGATGGATCAAAAATACATTCCGGTTCCGGTGCAGGAACCAGGACAGAGATATCAACCTGCCTAGGAACCTATGCAACTGTATTTCAAGCGCAAATTTACACTATTGAATTGTGTGCGGAGAGAAAAAACTAAAAAACACGCTTTTATAGCATATGAAACTAAAAATTAAAACATAAATTGAAAAAATAAAAAACACGCTTTTAAAAAACATCGAACTGAAAAGTTAAAAATAATTTTTTAAAATAAGCTCAAAACAACGAACGAAAAATACTAGTATTATTGTGAATATTTTTGTGCCACAAGCGTGTTTTTTAGTTTTTTAAAACTATATTCATTTAAATGTTGTTTTTTCAGACCATGAGATTTAAATCCTGCACCATTCACATCACACTCACATCAACTTTGCTACTGTTTTTTCTCGCAAACTTGTAAACTTTTTCGATATTTTAAGAAATGAAACCGCTTTCTTTCTCTTGTGAAAACTTGAAAAAAAGAACGGCCTAATGAATGAGTGCCATTTATGATGGTTTCTTTCACAGTGGCAGACCTACTGAAGATGCTAACTACTGTACTACCGAAATGTTGACAAAACTTCACTTAAATAGGCAGCATTCAGTTGCAGTTGAAAAAATACAATAGAAAACGATGACAGGAAGTATCGAAACTTCTCCGACAAAAGATACCTGCAAATATTTCCCTTGTTGCGAAGTGTTCCGAAAGATTCCCAAAGTTTTCTGTGAGCTAACGACACGATTCAGACATCAAATAATGGATTCCCCTCGGTACGAACAAGGATATCGAGAAACAAATCTGCCGACTTTGCCAATTTTCTAAATGATTCCAACCCGTCTTTCGAACGTAACCGGAGCATTTATCTTTCACACTTACGGCGCGCATTCCTGGAACATTTCGTGGTTCAAGAACGATAGAAACGTTGGAATGTAAGCATTTCTAAAGTAGTGATTTCTCACGGGATTTACAGGATGTGATGCAACAATACGAAATAAGAAAGGGGAAATGATAGATTCGCCTACGTATGGAAAGCAATGTGCATGGGATGCTGGTGAATAAATCATCAAGATTTTGAATTATCCTTGCCTGATAACGAAATGAGATGCACTAGCTGTGAAAACTCAGTTGGAGGTATCGTTCAGATAGTAAAAATATTTACTATTAAACAAAGCCACTATTTCCTTGAATATGTGCTTGAACAGAATAAATGAGACACGGTTTTCTCCTTCTCTATCTTTAAACAAAAGTATGTGGGAATCTTCCAAAGAAAGGAAAGAAGAAATTAATCAATTTCGAAACATTAACTCTTCACAAAGATGTGTAGATCATGCAGAGATATTATGGGAAACAATAGACGATGTTTGCTATGAACTAAGCGAAAAAAATAACGTTAAAGTATTTCAGAATGAACTGAATTCCCAAAAAGTTGCTCTTTAATGGACCACTTATAAAAATGATTGCTTTTTTTAGGCTGAAATATCGCCTCTATTTATCAAAAAAATTAATGAAATTAAATAATGTGTTAGCCAAAATTATCGGACGAAATAAGGAAAAATAAGTTTAAACGTTATTAATTGCTAATTTTCATTCGTTACATTTAAAAATCCATTTTTATGTTTCATGTTTCAGCGTGAATATGAAATACTACTATATTGAAACACTGGTACACTGAAATATATTTCATTACAATTTTCTCAACTGAGTTGACTTAGGTAAATGCCCTCCTTTCACAATGTCAAACAAAATTCATAGTGAAATTATCTTTTATCAGTGCCTGAAACATTGGTGTACTCCCTTAATTACTATTTACCGATTTTTTTCATGAAACACAATTTTTAGAAATGAAATAACTAAGAACAAGATTGGTTTCAGACTATTCGATAAATCTGGGTCGATATCCAGTTTACATCAAACAAATTGAAATGGCTGGTAGAGATTATGTATTTATTGAAAACGAATTAGAGAAGTCAGAGGAAATGAAGGATGATTTTACAGGTATGTACACCCAACAAAAACTTCAGTTTGCTATAATTCATGAAACACAATGTTTTGGGTTTCTCAAAACCATTTCGAAAGTAAATTTCATAACAATATACTTTTATTCATTGACAAACTGATTGGGGAACCACAAAAAACGCTAAAAATTTATCATTTTCAGAAGGTATTGATATTTAGTCATATTTACTTCATGAAAGCAATTAACTTCAATTTTACTTGCTACTATTACTCTGATCTGATGTAATGAAAAACTTCTTGATGTCTTTTCTCTCCCAGAAATGTTGAATCTAGTTTTTGCTAAACATTAATTAATTTAATGTTTCGGATATTCATATTAGCTAGCAGTACTTTAAAAGTAGATCTTGTAATCGAAATTTTTCTAGTTATCATTGGAGGAAACTTGTCCATTCTTTCATGTTGGAAAGTTTAGTATTATAGTATTTTGTTACGTTGTACAATTCTAAAACATATTACTCGATACAAAACTTTTCGAACAAATATATATGCCGTGTGTTCTTTGAAATGGGGTTTCACAAGTCGGGTATTGTGTCCAATACACTTTTTATGATATTCAACAAAACTGTATCGATTTCTATTATCTTTTCATTTCCCTTTTGTTTTTGAATAGGCAAAATGGTAACTGCCAATTTTTTAAAGTATGAAATAAATTCAGCTCTGGAATGATTCGCATTAGTTTTCATCATAAATCATTAAAGTATTTATATTGCTTGGTTAATAGTGTACTGTTACGTTTCTCCCCGTGGGTTTACCAGTAATTCACTTCACTGAACAATAATCAAACTTGACTTTATTACATTTTAAATAGAACAAACACTTCAACGAATGTTTATCCTAACTAAATCGCTTCGCGTACCGCACTGCAACTTCCACTTGACTGTATCGATATGCCCGTGGCTAGCGTTTATATATCGTAATCGAAGGCGGTAGAAACTTCGCGGGAATTCCATCGAAGTCGGTAGAACAACCGCGATATGTCGGTCGAACTGAGCGCGTTCTTCCATACGTCACAATTGGTTTATGGCTACCAGTGGCGGCCGGCGTTAATTATTTAGGACAGTACAACAGTACTTTGAGCATATTCTCAAGAAACATACTCTGAATAAATTATTGAAATCAAATTAGCTACCTAGCCGTTGTATAAATAACTACTCGTTTGGTCGAATTCATATGAAACAGGTAGTTTTTGAAATGATTAGTGATAGTTAAGTTCAATTCAATCAAAATAAACGTCAATTGAATCAGTGCACTTTTGCACAAGTCGATTAATTCTGACATCATAAAAATTGGGCCATTTTTGCCTGGTCTTGATTGGCGAAGGATCTTACGGTGAGTGTTTGAACAAAAGATGGTAGTCGGTTGGCGAGAGGACTGGGGAGTATGGTGGGTGAAGAACTTCGACTCTAAATCCGTGTAATTTTTGGACTGCGATTTGTGAAACGTGTGGACTGCCGTTATCCTGGAGCAGGATCGGACATCTTCTGTTTACCAATGCCGACTGCTGCTGACGCAATTTTTGGTACATTTCATCGATTTCCCTGAAATAGGACTCTGTTGAGAAACAAAGTGTCTTATCGATGTTCAACCGCTGTCTGAACGTCTCCTGTTATCATAGAGGATCCACTTTTCCATCACACGTGACGATTCGATCGAATAAAGGATTGTTTTGGTTACGCAAAAGCAAAGAAGAACTGACCTCGAAATCATCAAATGGGAGCCGACGATCACTGTAGGTCGATCAGTTCGGGTCTGATCTTCGAGAATTATCTCCGAGGCTAAAATCTCCTGATTAATTTTTCGAACTATTTCAGCAACGCTTTGGTTCGATTTGAATTCGTTGATAAACATTGTCCGTAAACCGTTTATCGACATCATATAAGCTGAAAATAAGTAAAAAATGGAATGTGGCCTCTGAATATTCTTCAGCAACCGATCACTCTTACATCCAACATGGCTCCTCAACGTGATCATACATCCGTCCTGGGTATATCAATTACTATTATTCAGAGAACAATAATAACCCTATGATATGCGAAAGTTTACATTTCATGTCAACTGTCTCACCTCAATCACTGCTGCATATCCGTATATAAAGTAACAAAATTAGAAGAAAAGTCTCGTTCAAAGTTGAGAGTTCACCAGAAGTTTCCAGGAAACTCGCCTTAATGAAAATAGTCGGAATTAATTAAAGTCGTTCGCCGGTGTTTTCTACCATTAGTCCAAGAAGTCTAATTGCAATGATAACAGTTTATTTTACACTCACCGGGTCGAAATATTACATTTACGGGATAACGAGATATCAACGATAATTACTGTGAATTTCTAGCTTGGGTTGAAAGTCGAATAAGTCAGCGAGTAATTCCGTCAAAGTGCTTCAAAATCAACAGCCCATCGGTTGACCTTTTAATCATTCTCGGATTAATTTGCTCCGGTCTTCAAGAAATTGTTTTCAAAGAGATTTACTTCTTCAAAAACATTAAGACTGACTTGATTGAATAATTATTTTTCTATTATCTTTGGATTGCCAAGTAAACAACGGGCAAAGTATTTTTTTGAATAACACGTATTGACCCCAGAACTTTTGTAATTATCAGTTACTATCAAATAGCATTCGAATTAAGGCAATGTTCGTCAAAACATTCATTATATAGGTATACTAAATTCACAGATAATCAGGATGTAATGTGAAAATACACTAATGGTTGTAATGAAAATACTTCATCATAAATCATGAAGAACGAAACTTTATTATAATGAATGTAACCACACATGTGTTTATCACAATAACTATTGAACCTAAAGGTATGTAAGATATTCGAAGGAAAATTGTGAGATTTTTTTTCTAAAGGTGATGCAGAATGAAATGAGATGTATCCACAACAAGCACTTTTTACAATCATCGTCTTCAGGAAATGGAGAAAACTGAAGACGCCAATTTGGTTGGTTTAACTGGCGTCAAGATGGGTATTGCATTGCATTCCTGCTGATTGGAAAAAGTGCTTCCTCTGTGACTCCATCATAGTCTCGATGGGAGACCATGATGATGGTGATGATGGGAGATACTGATGTTTTTCAAATTATCTAATCAATCATAATGTAAAGTTTTTATATTCATGTTGTTTTTTACGATAAGAGATAGAGTGTCGGTTGAACTGTGGCAAAGTTGCGTATTTTAGAGACCTATTCAATGGTGTAAAAAATCGAATACAGGTTTTTTGGTTCTGGAGGTATACACGAAAAACCAAAAAATCTCAAATTATTGTTTTGCCTATATCTTCTTTATTCGCAGACATATTGAAAATCTTTCCACATTTTGCTATTGGCACCTGATGTGGGCTATCAGTTTCGGTAATATTTGATTATAATTGGGTGAATTATTCTCTTTTAAATTAAGACCCTGGAAATTGGTTGACTGGGTTAAATGAAAACATAATAGCAACTTTCACGTCTCACGTTTTCTACAATGAACTTCGAATAAGAAAATTTTTTACATGATCATCTGAAACATATCTACAATAAAAATATATTATATGTGTTTTGATGAGCAGAAAAAGAAATGATAGCAATAGTAGCATCCGAAACGAATACTATAATTGTAATGAAAATTGAAATGAAGTAATGTATATGCACAAAAAAATTAATGGCGCAATAAATGTTCGAATTGGAGTCCTTTCATTTCGAGATAAATAATGGGCTAATAAAATGGCCTGCAAGATCACCAGATCTTACTATTTTGGACTATTTTCTATGGAGGACATTGAATGCAACAATGCAGCAAATAAGTGTATTAATGGCAATAAATAATATGAAAAACCGAGTTCAAAAATGTCTTGAAATGGAAGGACTCCAATTCGACCATTAATTGCGCCATCGATTTTTTTGCGCATATAAATTACTTAATTTCAATTATAGTGTTCGTTTCGGATGTTATTATTGCTATCATTTCTTTTTCTGCTTATTGAAACACATACAGTGTGACCCATTTAAGATGGAAGCACCCTTATAAAACTTACATTTTTCAACCGATTGGAATGTTTTTTTTTTGTTAGGTAGATATTCAAAAAGTCTATTAGGACACCAAATATCATGAATAAATCTCAATTTCCAGGGCCAACTAATCTTATTTTTCAAGGTCAAAAATCTAAAAAAATTACTAGCGATTTTTTTAGAAAAACTCTGACTACACCACTGGATTTGTGACATTTTCAAATGGGTAACATGTAAATTACGTTGAAATGCGTCAATCAATAAAAAAGTTATAAAGGAATGAAATTTGAAAAATATGCCGTTTAATCAACCCACCAATTCATGTTCAGGAATTTTATGAAAATTCTGAATACACCACTGGATTCAGGATGTCTTGAAATATCACTGGTCACAGTTTCATCGAAATCTGTTCAGTAATAAAAAAGTTATAAGGGA
>WOGO01007142.1:0-11324 GCA_015342085.1 Leptinotarsa defecta | reverse complement strand
GGGCACTCGCACAGGACATGCCTGACAGTCTCATCTTCCTGTTCACACATCCTGCATAGAGGTGTGTCCACTAGCCCCATATTATGTAGGTGTTTCCTTAGCTGACAGTGGCCAGTCAAAAATCCTACTGTAAGGCGTAGATTTTTCCTGGTCATCGCCAGATATTTCTTCGGCGCCAACTTCCCAGGGTCGCCCAAGGTGATCCAGGCAAGATTGCATCCTTTGATTCCATCCCATCTCTTTGAGGATTGAGCATGGATGTGACATTTGACTAGTTCCGCAATTGTCGAAGTCATCAGGCCGTAGGTACCACTGGTTTTTCACTGTAATGGATTTAGGATTATTCATGTTATTATTATCAAATTAATGTATATGGTTTTGTGAGTGACCCGAGTTTTACCCCGGGAGAGCAAAAATGAGATGTTCGGAAAAATGAATGCCTTTTATAATAATAAATGACTGCATGATAATGAATAAGCGGGATAATAAACACTCGGAACACCTCATACGTTGACCATATCTTATTGAAGCCTAAAAATACACTGGGGGCCTGTAAGGCGGACCTGGAAAATTGCTTATACTGGATAGATTTCGAGATAACGGATTTTGCAGACTCAGAACTGATAGTAGGCTCATTACTGAGAGCTAATAACGTACAACAAATAATGTCGCACACTCAGCCAGAAATCGAACATAAAAATTCCCTGATTAAATGAACATTTCAAAAACCTCAGGTCTCATCAATAATCTAAAATTGGATACACAGCTTCTCCAAATGCACTTTTCCGGTCAGAAATTATCGTAAATCATCTAATTTTTAGAATACGAAACCAATTCAAGATGTCAGGAGAAGGAATAAATATCTGGAAGTAATATATCTCAGGCCGACCAGGCGCATGAGGGTGGAAGACGTTATGTAGTTATCATGGTGATTCAACCCATGACATAAGCATTTTTGGTCCAGTGGTCAGAGATGAAACAAGCGACTGCTATTAACAGACTAAGCATGGTGCAAATACTTGTTTGTTTGAAAAGTGAAAGCAAATCAGAGCAATAAAAAACACCTCAACCGGTGTGTTGGGGACGCTACTGGAAATAGCCCTTCACATTTTGTAGTAAAAAGGAAGCAATGGGCCAATTCAGATCAGAAAATTTACCAAGCTACAAGTGATCAGACAAAAAATATATTTGCGAATATCTGAGAACAACAAATATATTCAAGAATCACATGAAACAAAATACGAGGGTGAAAATTTACATCACAACTACTCATTCGGACAGTCTTCGATACTAGTCTCGGAAGTACTGAAAGAATATGAGACTAGATCAGGAAATAGGTCAACAAGAAACATAGTGTACTTGGGAAATATACCCAGGAATTCACAAAAAAATTGTTTATAATGTTATGGAAAATAGTCATGAAATAATTCAAATTCATTCAAGCAAATTCATGAGTTGAAAGATGTTGCAACTTCAACATCAATATTCTAAAACAAAAACACTCAGTATTCACAATTCCATCTTTTAATATTCCAAGTTTATCGACATTAAAATTGATATAACCGGAGCAAAGTTGCAACCTCAGCATATGAATCTTAATAAATACTGAGGAAGGTCAAGATAATCAACAGAAGTATTAAGAAATTCGTTCAGTTTTCATTGATCACTCTTCAGAAACGGTTCCAGAGGATTTTTTAGAATGTAGGACATCTTTTCATCGACCCTGCTGGGTAACACTATAATGTAAGTTTTAGGTGATTCTTTGTATTTTTTCAACTATTTAATATTTCGTTGGGAAAAGGATCGAAGAACTGCTTCAACAAAGCAAGGATTGATTCATAATGATTACAAATGATGCTATTCACAATACACTGTCCTCAGAGATACTAGATCAGAAGGGGCAAGCAATTTTTGAAAAGTCCAGAAGAATATGACAAACAACATCAGTAATACGATAAGGTCAAAGTTTCATAAACATAGGAATGGAGTTGAAAACTATCCTGTGAAGCTTCGTAGTAAACTGGAACTACTCCTACCAAGATTTATTTACTACACTGGAGAAAAATAGCTACGGTTTTAATAATCTCTTTCACCGAATTAAAGCAGTAGAAATAAATATAGTAACTGACAACTATTTTATTGTGTCCTTCGCAATGCGGATATCTAATAATTTGCTCAAAATTAGTGAAGAGTGTCGATAATGTAGATATATTGTATTTTTCCGTTAACTAACGAACACCTGGAAACGGTTCAAATTTATGGCGAATGCGCCGTGCACATCAGACACGTTTTCCATCATTTTGAAATATTTCTCAATCCACAAGATAAAGAAGTATGAGAATGACTACATTTTCCGTTACGATTCTGATACTGAAATGAACATTCGATTGTTTTCAAATACTTTGATTTTTCTTCCGGTCTCTATTTTTCATTCGGTCTTACAGAATGCTCTTGCGAAGGGAATGTAGGCTAACTCAACTTGGTGTTCCTTTGTTACAAATATTTCTGATTATTTTAGCGATGCCTACTAGGTATATTCCTTTTCTCATTTAGAAAAGCATTATTGACCTCTGAATGCCCTAAAGTACCTCGAGTAATCAAACAATTTCACAAAAAGTTCGTTGTTTTGTATCTCAATAATCTAAAGGAAAGATATCCGATAAAAATATAAGTGAAAATATGAATTACTGAATTTTCACAAAGAATTATATTTCCCTCCGTTGGGAAAAGAATTATAGCCGGATATATCGAGTTCACCAATTTGTCAAATCTCTATCCGACCCAACATAAAAATAACACATTATTATTGTCATTGAAAAAATCCGCAGGCAAAAAATCGCTCGTTATTTTCCACGTAGCTCGAAGGCTGTATTTCCCTTGGGGATATTAGCATTCGATATCTCTAATGATGGATTGTTCGTGAGAAGAAAGACAAAATCCGACGTCTTGTTATGAAAGTCTGCCAGGAAGCGAGATAATGAGAGTTAGGCGCTTGAAAATTTCATAATTCCGCTTAAATTGACAGGAAACCGATGAAGGTGTTGTAAAGAGAATACAGTATTTCAATTCAAGAACAATCACAAGGCATGTATTGCTGAAAAACATTCAAAAAATCCATTGAAATATATAAGAGAGAGAGTATGTGTTTATCATCCAAGATACACGACCTTATTGACAAACACTGGTACAAAGAGAACATGTTAATAACTACATCCAGATAGATATAAAATTACATAATCACATATGAATAAATTATCACATCTAGGTAAAAGGACACATATATTATTACATATGAGCGCCGTCAATTTCATATCGTTTTCGTCATCGAAATATAGGCTTTAGATGCCAGTCTTTTATGTAAATATTTACTAAAACTTTTAAAAGAACCCATGTTCTTTATATCTTCAGGAAAGTTATTATACATTATGACATCGATGTGAATTATTGAGTCTTTGATTTCGGGATGGTTAATGATAAATTCATTGCATTCCGTGCAGTGCGATTTTTATTTTCATATAAAGATTTATTCTTGTAAATGAGACATGTAGCTTCTAAAACGTAGATTAAGGTTAGTGTCAGTATTCCGTGTTTCAGGAAAAGAAGTTTGCAAGAACGCAACCTACTTACGTGACACAAATACCGCACCGCTCGCTTTTGCAGCAAAAATACACTCTCAAAGTGTATGGTGTTTTTCGTTTTTTTCGAATTGAATTGTCATTTCGGGGAATATCAAAAAATGGAAAAAATGTTATTGTATTCGAAGTGTACTATGACGATGTAGTAATAAATATTCGGTAAAATGTTTCGTGTCAACATGGCCATCATTAACTTTTTTTTAAATACGGACCTGTCTTTTTTATTATAGATATTGATAAAGCGATAAATTCACAATCCAAGGGTATATCACATTCGAAATGTTTATAGCGTTTCATTTCAAATAACCACCATCATCAGTGCTACTCAAATTTGACATTTGACATGTTATCCTCAAAAAAATTTTTTTTTGAAATTTCGAAAAACAAAGAAATCAGTTGCTCAATTTCCAATTTTATATCTGGACTGTCTACTGTCACTTCAACGTTTTTCTATTTTTCTAATTTTTCGAATTTTTCGCTCTCTCGATTCGAACGAAATATGATATAATTTTTATAATTTTGATGAATACGACACTTCAATATCATATCTTGCCCAAAAAACACCCGCATTGGCCTGTCCCAAAAAAAATAAATAAATACACCTCCAGAAATTCGTCTTTGTTGTTGCAAAGTTCATCTATTTTTTTTCATTTCATTGTTAAACTGTTCGAATTGTCAATGTATGTACGTTAATATATCAATAATCGAATAAACGTATTTCTCTTCATTTTTATTATACTCGTATTCCTGTTTTTAATAGATTTTTATCCAGTTTAATTATATTTTTCTGACTAACAATTCAGTTACAAACTAACCCGAAATATACTTTTCTGCAAACTGAACATTGACCTACAGTTTCATGACTATTCAAAAGACTCTCGTTCTAGCGATTTGCACTAAACATGAAATAAAAATTTCATGATTTTAAACAAGAATAATACAAATTATCGGGAAGAAAATAGTAGGTACTGATCGAATCGAAATAAAATTTTCCCTTAGTATGCTTTTTAAACAACATTTCAGTTTTGGAATGTAAGTATACTTACTATCTTGAAAGCAGAGCTCCATACAGTTCTATTTTATCCCGATTATTTTCCATACAAAGGGTCATGAATAGATTTTATTTTAGGTATCTATGTTTCAATTTCACACTAGAAACATTCCCTATATTTACATTCCAAGGAAAATGTGCAATAATACCAGTGATCAGATGTTAATATGTTGAAATTCAAGCGCACATTCTCCATATTATTATGAGGAGTCGAAAAATAATTCCTAAAACGAAAACCCGATAAACCAGCCATGTGTTAACCAAATTGAATTAAATGAAAGTAAATAAATTGACAAATAAGTCGTATGAAAGGAGCACTGTACAGTATAGGAAACTATCATATTTATTCCGAACAAACGGAAGAAGGCCAAAAGAAAATTGAATAACCGGTGGCATCCCAACAGACGAAATTCCATTCCAATCTGAAGAAGTCGAGGCAATTCCCGAAGGTGCAGCGGGACGAAATATATGTGAGTGAATAAAAAACCCATCACGATACAAGGAAGTGGGGATTTCGGCACATGAAGAGTTTTGATTTCGAGCATTTATTGAACGTATGTAAAATAAAATTCCAGACAGGAATGATGAATATAAAACATAAATACGACTTGAATGAAATCCTCATGAAGTCCGCAGAGATTTGCATTCGATAAATAATATTTATAATGATAAAGATTAATGTGAAAAAATCCTGAAAAGAAATTACAATAAAATTAAAATTAGGCAAAAGATTGATTGATAAAATGAAAATTGAAATATTTTAAGCCTAGTTACTCCACGACGTTTCGGTTATTAGTCGTCTTCTAGTGATGCTTAATATAATTGTAATTTTCAGCTATTCTTTTTGATTTTATTAATTCTTTCAGGGATTTCAAATCTATGCATATCATATTAGACATTGGATGTCCGAACTAATGAAATTTTTTAATGTATTTGTTAGTAGTTCTCGAATTTTCGTACGATAAATTTATTTCACGATATATATCGATAGAACTTATTATCACTGAATTACAGGTTGATAATGTATAGGATTCAGGTATCGTGGAGAGTTCTGTATAATACACCAACACAACAAATTCATTTCTTCAATTTAAAATAAATTCATACCCCCACCATTCAATTATATTTTTCTATCAACAAATTCTTTCATGCAATTTTAGTTATTGCATTCACTTCCGGTTGACACTTTGATATTCATTTTGTGACTTTTTAGGAAATCAGTTATTCATTTTCGAGGTTACTTTGAAGACAAAATTTTAAATCTCTACATCAGTAGTTAATATAAAAGAAGAGTAGTTGTATGAGTAGAATCCCCTACTTTATTATTCTATTATTCTGTATTATTATTCTCTATTATTATTTTATTATCCTCTATTATTCTATTATTCACCGTTAATAGTGCATAAAACTAAGATTCTGAGTGGAGAAACTGATGAAAAATGTATGCATTTCAAAACATTTGTAGACAAAACACTTTTCATATTTAGATCTTACTAATTCACGAAAGAATGATTTTGATGTCTCAGAAAGCTATACCTTTTCATTTTCGAAATCTATCTCCAAAAAAATAGCCAGATGGCATCTTCGAGTTCAAATCAGTTGATATTATGATCTTAACATGATAACGAATATTTGGAGTAAAAACTGAATAGGAAAAAATATTTTTGTATAGTTAAATTGTTTCTTCCATGTATTTCAATGTGTATATGAAAGTAGTCGTTTCGAGAGGGTTTTTTCCAATTTGTATTTGAAATCAGTTCTTTGCATGATCTACACATCTTTGTAAAGGATTTAATTTTGAAATTCATTGCTTTCCTCCTTTTCCTGAAAGATTCCCTCATTTTTGCAGACGTAGATGTAGAATGCCAAAAAAATTGGCTCTCCTAAAAATATATCCCTTTCAATTTCGAAGGAATGTGTCTACAATAGTGGTGGTGCCAACCTGGAACTGTCAACTTGGTGGCGGTATATAGAACTAATTCTATTGACTTAGTTCTAAATACCGCTTATATATTCCTCAATATTCTATAGATGGATACTTGTTCCGATGGATATCAAACATGACTTTATTCCGCTCTGAAGTTCTATTCTGAATTATCATCACTTGATGCCTTTAACATGGTGGTAAGTGTTTCGTTAGGAGTTTTAGAAAGTATTCAAATCAAGTACTTTTCCCAATCACCAGAACTACATTAGAAAAAAAAATAAAAATATTTATTTCATGTGAACAATTAGACATTTATACATTCGTCCAGATAGTGATATAGATCATATAGGATAAATAAAATGAAATATAATATTGTATACGCTCCACACGACGAACACACAAGCAGCAAGGTGCATATCATAAATGAAGACAAGAAGTATGAACATGTTTAAACAGGATAGTAACCCCAATGACGAGAGGTTACCTACTCGCATGCACATGTAACTACATGATTCAGATAATCATCTATGGAGTAAAACCAGTGCTGTGATAAATATTCACGGATATTAATTTTTAATGGTGACAAGACATATTGTCATCTTTAAATTGTTATGGCAAAGCATTATCCAATTTTATGCCCAGAAATCTGCAAGAGTTCTGTGTTCTTGTAAGTTTGAATAATGGAAGACAGACATCACTTTTTCCCTTGTATTATAAGAGTGAGTATAACAGTGAATTCTTTGATTTATTATATTTTTTTACATAAAGAAGGCACTCCATAATGTAGCAATATGGTAATAGCAGGTTGCTCAATTTCCTGGACAGAGGATCATCATATTTACTGAATGTTATTTATTTTATTTATTTGTCTTTTTCTGTCTTTTCCCAGATTATCAAGGCACACATCATTTTGCTATGGAACATAGCAAAATATGCCATTCTTAGATGATCTGCATCCAAAGTCAGCTTCAGTTGCCTAAGAGCATAGGTAACTTTCGTAAGGCGCTTAGATAGATCATCAATATGAGGAGTAAAACTTGGTTTATTATCCAGTATCAGCACTGAAAGCTTAACGTGGTCCTCAGATGGGGAAGTGGTGCTCATAACAAGACTCTGTGTTTTTGATTTATTGAGGAAAGAATAATTACAATCGAACCAGTTTTTGATAGTTATTCCGCTTGGTTGAGAGTTTGTGCTAGCTTGTTTTCGTGGGATTCACTAGTTACATCTGTTGCATCATCAGCATTAAAAATAGATGCAACTCTCTGGTCCAGATTCCAGGACAGGTCATTGAAATATATTATAAATAGTAGGAGCCCTAAGACGGACCCCGGTGGGACCCCAAAATTGACTGCATTACACGCGGACGCGTGTTTTTCAGATTTCACATACTGGGTACGATCTGCCAAGTATGACGAGAAGAGGTTTAAGACAACTTCCCGGATTCCATACTTTTCGAGTTTTGTTAATAGGATATCATGACGGACTGTGTTTAATGCTCTTATTAGATCGACGCCCGTTTCATCAATCGAAATGTAAAGAAATAATGGATTTCATCATTTTTCAGTTTTGACAAACAAAATTGATTTCTTGTATGAAATGCATTCTATTGAAACATATATATTGTATATTGATAAAACAGTCTGAAAACAACGTGCATGAATCACTCAGGCTGCGGCCAGTCAGATATTTAATATCTCTGATACACTGACGAAAATCCTTAAAAAAATATACTACAGAACTATAAACAAATCCTTCGTTACGATCTTTAGCCAAAATCTACTTCCAGTTCCACTTGTGTTACAGAGGAGGCAGACATCTTAGTTTGTTTTGCCAATATACCTTCTTTGTGTGGCCAAAGTACGCCACTCAACTACTGTTCATTCCATGTAAATCTTACGAAAACGCTTTCCGGAACAAAATGTTCTCGAAAGACAGTAGTCGGATAATTGTGAATCTACATATGCAGTCTCTCGAACATTCTGGGAAGAGTTATCCTTCGCGAAATTGGCCCGAACTCGATTCAATAAAAAGGAATTCAGTCGAGTTTCCAGAAAAAGGACCCGATTTGCAAAATAACAAATCCCTTTTCGTCGGGAGTGCCAATGCCGTGGTATTGATTTATTCATCTGAACGAACCAGCAAAAGTTCAGTGGCTGGGGTTTTCAACCCCAACTGGATCCAGCTGATACATATTGGACGACCCATGAGCTGATATAAAGCAAAATTATTATACATCGAGTGCGAAACAGAGATACTTTTCTACCAGTCTGTCAGGTCCTGATATTTCTCAACGGCAAAGCTACTGAAAATAAATGAAATTTCCAACAGATATAATAAAACAAATAACTTAGTTCAATTATTGAAATTACAGTTCAAATACAATTTAATAAGATGATAAAACATCAGTAAAAGGATTACAATTTCAATTTTTATCGATTTTTTGACATTATTTAGCACAGTCAATATAGGTTTCGTCTATCGGTAATTATACAGCAGCATAAACATTTAATATATGTACACATTAAAAAAAATCATAGCAATTTTTTTATTTTTCGAATTTTCTCTACAAAAGCTATTGAAAACTCTTTTCCACATGTTTCATTTGTAAAAAACGGTGGTTGGAACGTATTGTTTTACTATAAACATAAATAAATCATTGATCATTTCCGATTTGATTTTGATTTGAGAGGCACCGGTAGACATCGTAAAGGAGAAATCACTTTCTGCCTCTCTACAGTTTTTACTGCGGGCATCCAACCACACGAAACGAATGATTTTTTATTACTTCCTCAATACCTCAAAGGTATTGAGAGAAGGGTAATAATCCCCCATCGACTCTGAAAAATGAAAGATTACTACATTCAAACAATATATTCTGACATGAAGCAACCCCACAGGGCTTTTTTATTTCATTGGCTACAGCAAATAAAAATTCAATAAAATTAAATTCGTCATCATTTGCAGCTTGCCCTCAGGTCTAACAAAACCATAATGATTATCCAATCAGAGTTTTACATACTTTACACATGGTCGATAGAACATTTTGAAAAAGCAAAGCTGTTATCATTTCTGAGCACGATGGAAATTACGCTTATCCAAACAACCCTTTACGATGATTCCGGCATAAGGGGATCACGGTTCGTGTGCGTGACCTCGTTTTTTAAACACATTTTCGAAACATGTCAAGTCAAACATTTCCGAAAAGGGATAAAAGAAGCGTACGCTGCGTGCCGTCGGCATTAAAAATGATTAAGATTCGCGATCACGTTTCACGTTACATATTGACATGAAACATCCCCCATGGTCTTTCCTTCTGAGCAGGGCCGGATTGGCATATCAAGAATTGAAACAATAATCAGTTATTTTAAAAAATCGAATCGAAAAAGTAAATCGAAAGAATTATTAAATATTTGCTAGTTCATTGTAGAGACTATTATCTTTAAGCTACTGAAGTGCTAGATGAAAAAATATTTCAATATTATCTATGAATTCAATATAATCTTTCATACCTAGAGAAATAAATAATGTTACCACTTATGTATTTGGAAACAAAATCTCTAAATCTTATAGGTTCAACCTTACAGTTATGGCCGTCACAAAGAATGAACAATTTATTATTCGGCTGTCTGTGGACAAGGATTCTGAAGAAAAAAGCGCATTTTGATCAACCTGTATGAAAGCAGATTGAAGAATTGGTATGTTTAGCCTATAAATACTTCATTTACTTCAAAAATGTTTCTTCGTTAATTCATAATAAAATATTGAGTTCTTACATTACTATTAATTGAAAAAAATATTACTGAAGAATGAGCCTTTGGGTCAAAAGAACTCTTCAAAATCAGAATTGAAATTTCCATAGCATTTCTGGTAACTTGAAGACACATGAGTCAACCAAAATTACGCTTGATCTTACAAATTTTCCGAAAAATTTCTCCTTTTGTGTTGTTGGTTTCGAATTATAACACATTAATATAAGGGCTTGGCCTATGAAGAAATGCGGAAAAACAAAAAATGACTTTTCTCTTTATGTTTGTATTTGGTTTGTTTGAACAATAGGCCACATATGGATATTTTCTATGCAGAAAAATAACCCTTTATACTCTTTATACCCTTTATATGTAATTTCAGAAAACGATATTATTATGCACGAAATAATTTTAAACAATAACCGCACCCGGCAAAAACGTATATGACGTCAAAAGGTGAAAAGGTGTGTATGATTCAATGGCGTCAGTGTGTTGCCAAATGTGAGTATTTGTGCACACTTTTGAATACATTCAAATGAAATATACACGACGCGTGGATTATTATGCTTTTGGAGTGCATTTTGCATGTAATTGAAGTTTTTTCATCAGGGAAATGATGGTTTAGAAATACTCTACGGTAGCGTATTTGAAAATTTGTCTATATTATCCTTGACCAAAAAAAGCCATAAGCAGACTTGGGACTTTAATCAGAAATGGTTTAGATGTGACATTTCTACAGTACATAATTTCTGGTTCGGAAATGAACATGTTATTGTAATGAAAAATAAAAAGGTGTTTTCGTTAATCGAGCTTGTATTTGCACACTGTCATTGAAATAGCCCCAACTTTTCATTTTCAAATACATACTTACATTTTCAACTTGATTTTTTCAATGTTTAATGACGACATTAAATTCTAAGTAACACTATCGAGACGCTTTGATAGTATTGAATCTTTATCAG
>WOGO01007141.1:0-11324 GCA_015342085.1 Leptinotarsa defecta | reverse complement strand
GAAGATATAAAGTGTCAAATCCTTTTTGTAAAATTTAATATTGAAATACTGAAAATAAAGGAAAATTAGTTACATCATTAAAAATATATATATATATAGCTATAATATTTACGATTTTCATATTTTATTTAATTTTCTTAGTTGATTTATCAATGTATGAAATTTTATGGCATGGCTTCCCTGAGCCCTGCCTCTTTTAAATTTTATACACATACTTGTAATTTATGGAATAAATAAATGAATAATAAATAAATCCACAAACTACACCTAACAATTTGATCATCGCAAACTTCATTTTAAAAAATATCACGTTTCACTATTCATTACAAAAAAGCTACTATAGCGAAATATTCAAGGTACGAAAATAAGGTTTGTGAAGATCAAATCATTAGGTGTAGTTTGTGGAAACATCTTTCAAATCCATAGTTTTTTATACCAATCTAAGTTAAAAACAAAAGATCTGATTTGAATAAATTCACATGTATGAAACTGATATTTATATAATGACTATTATCATGATGCAAATGTCATCTTTTCATTCTACCAGTATTTTGATTGTCTAATTTGAGCGGTTATTGTGACTCAATTATAATGAATATATAACCTCAGTGACATATCTACCACTAACATAAAAAATTGATTCTTTTTATCCTTATAATATTAATTTAGAAGTTTAGAGATTTGGAAGATAGAAAACTAAAATGTTTTTTTACTAGCAATTATTCAACTTGACAAAGTTGACATATTTACCTCTATTAATCGGTGTAGACTATGTAATCTGGGTCAGCTACCTCAACTTGTACAAATGGGGGTTGTATCATCTGTAAACTATTGGATGTGCGTTGCATATTATTCCTGGATCTAAAAAAAATCAATTAGTATCAACATTTGAAAGGGTGACAGTTGCCGACTCACTTACTTTGCTTTTGCATGTGTTAAAATATGACTCTTGAGGTTGGTAGATTGGGCAAATTTTTTATTGCACCCATCAAAGGGGCATACATATGGTCGATCACCTGTGTGTATTCTCACATGAGTCCTGAAAAAAACCTTGCTACAAATTTTTCAACAAAATAGATTTGATAAAACATGCTAGAATTTAATGTGATTTGAGCTTCTGGAGGTTGTCTGTATTTATACAGATTATTCATTAAAAATGGATAGTATATTGGGCATTTACATCTAGTATAAACATCGTTATAGTGTCTGATGCAACAGTGTCACCATGAACAATCATTGAAAATAGTTGTAATTACTGTAAACAAATTGAAAGAAAACGTCTGAAAGTGTGACAACGGTTAAAACCCAAAACGACTGTTATTTTTTTTTATTTAAATTTTTCAATTCTCTCAATTTTTTTTTTAAGACCAAATACAAGCACTAGATGAAAATCCTTAAGGCGCTCCAAGAGTAGTCCTTGTGCGAAAGTAATGATTCACATTGGAAAAACGTTCTAAGGAAGTTTATTCCACATACACGCAGTTCTCCAAATGAAAAAGTTCTTGAACAGTGAAGTTAGAGGCGTACTGAGTTGAACCTCAAAACGATGAGCAGCCACAGTCCGTCGCGTGTTTCTGATATGTACCGCTCTTGTAGATATAGATGCTGGTCCCACCCGGCTTCTCCCGGTGAGATACCGCCGCAACGGCTTAGGCAGCGTTAGGTTGCTTTCGAGTTAACGTTTCATTGCTGAGCCGCTGTTTTCGGTTTCAAGGGTGGGAATATAAGGAAAAATTGCACGATGGCGCTCCTAGGGTCAAAATACTCCAGAGGCAAAATAGTTCCCCAATCGAATCTACGGGTGAGGGCTGATTCGAGGGCATCATACTGCAGAAGTTATTTGAAAACCACTATTTCTGACAGTCAACAGGGTCTTCCTAACATCAGTCCACAGGGAAATAGCGTGGTAACTGAGGTTGCTAAGAAGCCCACTAGTAACTTCAAAATCGGTTTCTGCAACATCTGAGAACTCAACTCAAATATAAACTCAGTGCACTAACATCTGCAAAAAAAATAGTCTTCATATTCTTGCACTCACAGAAACCAAAATCAGTGTTCAACAAACTCCAGCAATTTCCTATATCCCGGTTATGATTTCCACTCCCGATTCAATTCAATCAATCAATTTCTTCTACAAACTATGTCTCGCTCTTACAAACAGATTAGTCACAATTTTATGTCTGGTGTGTTCTGAATCACATAGATTTGAATATATCCAAATGTTACTGCCAAACATTTTCTAGAAGTATTCACCCTGTTCTATGTAACTACAGTATCAATAATATACCAATAGGAAATCAGCGATAAAGGACTTAGGAATTATGTTTGATCATGAATTGAACTTCAGATCTCATAATGAGTATATTATAGCTAAATCACTGAAGATGTTGGACTTCAATAATAGATCATGTAAGGATTTCAGTTTGAACACTCTCAAATTTTTATATTGTTCATTAGTTATATCATTATTGGAGTACGTTTCAATAATCTGGTGCCCATATTTTGAGATACAGAAAAACCAAATTGAAGCTCAAAATACTTTTCTGAAGATCTGTGCATACAAGTTAGGTCTAAGAAGGGGAGAATATTCATACAACATAAAAGATCAGATGAATCTATTATTTTTGAAGAATAGAAGAATTATTCTATATGTATGTTTTTTAAACAAAATTTTAACTGGCAACATCAACTGTAAGATTTTATCTTTAGTTAATTTGAATGTCAACAGACAGATCAGAGTCAGTACCGAAACATTCAAAATACCGTTCTACTCCACAAATTACGGTTTTTTTCTCTCCTGTCACTTGAATGCCGAGAAATGGTAATGCATTTTAACAGGTTGATATCTTCAACAGTTCCACAAATACCAACAAAACTGAAATAAGTCGCATTATTTCCTGAAACATTTCCTTTAATTATTCCGTACTATTTCATCATTAGATTGTACCACTATTTTGTAGTGTGATTTTACTACTATATTGTATTTTGTTTTATATCATTAGTATTGTGTTATGTATTTATCTTTAGTTTAGTTTAAGATTTTACAAACTTTTTTTTATGACAAAATTGTACTGTGACTTTATCACTATATTATTGTATTGCGTTTTACATTGTATTATGTATTTATTATCTTTAATTTAGTTTAAGATTTTCCAACTTTTTTTATAACAAATTGTAATTGGGACTACCCGTCGAATAAAATAAATTAATAAATAAATTCATATGCTGCGTTTATCGACCACCAAGCGATACACAATATAGGGTACTATTCTCTTCACTTGCAAACACCATAGACTTTCTACAAATCAATTATCCCAGTGCCGCAATTTCCATATTCGGTGACTTCAATGTCCACAATATCGAATGGCTCAAATTTTCAAATATCAACGACGAACAAGGCTGCGAAGCTGGGGCTTTTGCAATAAGCCGCAGACTTACTCAGATTATAAATGAGCAAAATAGTAGATTTTTGGTTTTTTCCAATAAGTCGTTGATATACAATAGAAAGAGGGTTGGAGACAATATTAAATCCCTGGGGAACACCAGCGTTGATGGTAAAAGAATTCGAGAGATATCCGTCGACGGCCACTTGCAGGAAACGTTATTTTAGGAAGGTGAAGAGCCATACACAAAAATGATCCGACAAGACATATCTTCAAAGTTTCGCCAGCAAACCCTCACACGGTCAAAGGCCTTAGAAACATCAAACGCTACAGCTCTTGACCCTTCATGTTTCCCGAATGCATTATTCCAAATATGGATGACATACGATAGGTAGTCTGTTGATCTTTGTTCCAGAAAGCATTATTGATGATCGCTCAAGATGTTGAAGCCTTCCAAATATTTAAGGATCACTCATAGCAAAGCAACTGGTCTATATTTGGAAAATTTTTCTTGCCCTTTTCGGGAATAGTTTGAACGCGAGCAATCTTCCAACCAGAAGTAAAAACAGGTTGAAAAGTCTGCAAAATACTGGTGCGAGTTCATTTGCGCACTTTTTGAGTACGATGAGGGGCACTTCATCAGGACCAGAAGCCTTGTTGATATTGAGCTGTTTCTGAATTCGCCAGACTAGACGTTGTCGAAAAGTAATTTTCGGCATTGTAGATCTAGTGTGGGAATAGTGGGTAGTACCTTTCTCAGAAAATCGACTATAGAGTGGGATGCAAATTGTTCAGCTAGCAGATTTAGTTTTTCTATGACTGGTGTTGCAATTGAACCATCCATTTGTGTCAGTGGTGGAATAGTGGATTTTGTAAAGTTTTGATTAACAGCTTTAGCTACCGACTAGAAGGACCTAGACCCATTGGGATTGGCAAGCAGTTTATCCCTAACTCTCTGATTGTGAAGTTCTTTGCTTTCATTTATCCTAAGTTTGCAGCCGTTGCGAGCATTAACAAACCTAGTTCGGTTTTCGGCACTGGGAATTTTGCGCCACAGCCGGTAGGCGAGATTTTTTAAAGCGACAGCTTGCTTGCAATCTTTGTTAAACCAAGGTTTGCCGTTAGAAGTTAGTTTCACTGAAAAAAGGAATATATACAACCATGGATGATAGAATAATTTGCATATTATTAAATTGATGGATGTAGCCGTTACTACGTGGTAAGAGATCATCATGAAAAATGAGTTCACTGTTTTCGTTTGAAAATGTCCTTGTAGGACGAAACCGGAGTAACATTAGTTACAAATACAATTGGTATAAAAACATAGGAAGTTTTAATTATCATTTTTCATTGCACTTGCTCATTTTCGTTTCAGCACACAATAATTTGTCTGCTTATAATTTAGCGTTTGTACATTTTTTATTTTATATTTCATTTTTTTTTCTCATTTTCGACGTTATTTCTGTTTTAACTAACTCATCTGAATATTTCGGTAATGTTACTTTTAGTATTTATATTCATTCCAATATTTAATTAATTTTCGTTTTACTTTTTCTGCAATAGATTTTAAATCTGTTAACTTTTTTTCAAACACTGGAAGTCTAATTCTGTATCATCCTTCTTACATTCAACAACTTTTTCAAGAATGAAGACTGAGAAGAATGATTAATGCTAAAACATTTGATAAAAAATTTCTTCTCATTTTACAACACTTTTATTTTTTATTACAATTGATCTTACAAAAATAAGTAATATCAAAACCATGTTTCAAATGTACTACGAACCATCTAAGAATTCTGGACTGCAATAAAAATCTCAGTAATATATATGTGATAGAATTAGTCAATACTTGATGACTGTGTTATGTACAAAATGTAACATTCCCACCTTTTTATATAGTTTTTATATGTTTCTGAATGAAGCTGTAATAAATAAATTGTACTTTCTACATTACGAAAGTCAAACTTGAACCAAAAACTAATAAGATGCTTTTCAAATCTCTGATAAATTTCATTGGCAGTTCATTTTTTTTGCTTGATCAACTTGGAATGAACTTCCAAACGTATGTGATAAATATGATCACAATCAAAAGTTTATTTCTCACTTTGCTCTGATCAGTATTTTTGAGATAAATTAAAACACAGCTTCAGTTGATTTAATAGAATTACAACAAGAAGTTAGGTTTAATAACATTGGATTTCAATCCCAGATGTATAAACCTCTGAAGAAGCTAGCCACTCGCGCCAGTGAAACGTCAGGAAAAAATTTTAAAAATTCATGGCCTTCGAATCTGAAAAATAGTGACACTTAATAACAACTGTCACTGTTAAACAAAGTCCATTGCCTATTTGTCATACAGTATGCTATTAATAAATAAAGATTATCAAGAACAATCTGAGTGGTCTGTTAATTTTGTCCAGGAGTTTGTAAGTGACAAAAGGGAAAGTAAACGACAACAAAAAAGTAATATGTTTAACAACTATTTCTTGAATGTATCCAGTTCCTGCCCAAAATCCAAGTTAGACATGAGACATAGATAAAACTAGCTAGTTTATTTCTTATAATATCTACAACACCTTTGAAAGTTAAAATTTTTCTGAAAAAACAAATACTTTCAAAGCAACAGAAGATCTGGCTGAAATCAACAGTAAATATTAAGCAAAGTCAGTTACTTGGTTTCAGATCCTATTTAGTAAATAAATATTTGAATGAGTTGTAATTGATGGCAAATCTTTGTGGTTTACAGCCTCCATATTTGAAAATTAGACAAAATCAGTGATAAAAATTGAAACCTCCCAATCTGACAAATAATCACAAGAGAGCATTCTAGATATTATTTTACACTTAATAGTTACCTAAGATTGAAATCTAAACTGAATCTCTTTCCACAGCCTTCAAATGTACATTGGAATGGCTTCTCCCCGGTATGAACTAATTGATGGCGTTTAAGCTTACTAGATTCAACAAATGCCTTTCCACATTCAGCACAGACATGTACTCGAGGACCATGTGTATGTAAGTGCTTCCGCATTGCAGAATTATCACGAAACATCTTATTACAACCCTTATGCGGACAAGCTAAAAAAAATGCATTACAATATTACAATTTGAAGAACTTTAGAAGATAGTCACCAATTGTTCTATCCACATTATCCTGATTTGGCCTACGTACTCGAGGACTCTTCAGTCCTGGTCTTGCAAATTCAGCCAACTGCTTAGGATCAGATAAATCTAAACCTGGTATTCCGTCTGCAGGAAGTTTTTTACCAGTCATGTATTCTGTATAGTCTGGATCTGGTTCAGGATTTGATCCCTCATCTGAAAAATACAACAGGCAAAACTCAAACTTACAATATCTTTTATAATTTTGGGGTAGTTGTTAAGTATTACAATTTTACAGTATTAGTGAAATATTTAACAGGATATAATTTGCACGGTCACATTAATAGATGAAATCCAGAGCTTTATAATTTATCTAGATCAAAATTGTTTGATATTTTATGTTCGAATGCACTTTATTTATTGGATGAGTTTTTGACATTTCCGTTATATTATGTTTTTAAAAACTTTTTTTATAAATTGTGTACAGTCCATGAATATGGATGGTAAGCTTTTATTTTCATGATGTTTATATCTTTTAAGTTGTTCATATTTTTGTTTGTATATCTGACTAGTCTGACTAATTTTGTAAAGATGAGTTTACATACTTGTGACGCCCAAAGATGCTATCGTATATCGAAACGGGTCTCGGTTTTGTAAATTTTCAAATGGAAATCTCACATTGGAGTGTGTTTTTTGAATATGTGATATTGGATCATGTAACTTTATTGATGAATAAATATATCCATCTATCTAGTCATTTTCCAGGCACAACACAATTCAATACCAAGTTCTACAAAAGTTCAACTTCCAATAATAATTAATAAAAGGAGAAAGTTTAAAATGGAATGATTGTGTATGCATGACATATCTTCATAACATACCTTCATAGAAGGATACTTTCAGTTACTGTAAGAACTGAAATTGAATTATTCTATCAAGAAATCTAGAAACAAGGTTAGTTAATTTCAAGGGATGATACTGAGTTATTGGAGGCATATGTAGTTTAATTTCATTGAAATAGATTGATCACATTTCTTGAAAACATAAGTAATGGCAACATGAAGGTTTATGAATTTACCTTCAGTGAGGTATCCAACTACTATATATACTTGTATATGATCAACAAACACAAATGATGCAGGATTCAGATAACCTTCTTGTGATTCCATGATCAATCACATATTTATCGAATTCCCGATTTGTGCATTCAGCTACACTGTTAGCACTTTGAAGAAATTGATTTATCAGAAAAATTTTCATAGTCATTCTTGAATTCCTTGAAATAGTTCAAAACTTAATTTTTCTGTTTGAGAAAATATACTCTGATGAAACACTATATTCATTGATAAAAGTTACAAAATATCGACTTCTACCATGTGCGATGTGCTCTTTTTCAAGCAGATCCAAATTCTTATAATCTTATCTAGATTGAAAAGGTTAACTCGATAACTTTACTTTGAGACAGATTTCTCAATTACCAAGTACCTCCGAAATATTGAATTAAAACCCTATTAAACTCTTGTTTCTGACAGCTTTTTTTAGATATTGTTCACTTATATGTCCCGATTTCATGAGACGAAGTTTGATCTTAGAATTTTCAAAATCGATACTTTGGGAAAACTTGACTTTTCCACATTTTTTGAGCTAATATAGTTAAGCCCATTGGAGCTGGTAGCTCGCAATACTGTATTGCATATTGTAGTGCATAATCTTTCATCACAATCAACTCTTGATAATAGCAACTATGCAGCCCAAGCAATAGTTGATAGTTTTTCTTTTCAAAATGTTTTCATTTGAATGACTGTTACAGTGTAATGTTAGATCTGATTTTTGCGAACGACCCACAAAACTGTACTGTAGACTTATGTAATGACTGCTTGTTGTCATGCAATGCTCATCACCCAGCATTAATAATGACTATCAATAGTGAATAGTCATAAGGAATTAGAGTATGAATGTTTCTACTTTGATTTTAAGAAAGCCGATTATTTTGGATTGAATTATTATTTAGTGGGTATTGACTAGGAATATCATTTGAAAAATATAACAGATATAAATGCGGCTACAAACATTTTTTATAATTTTTTGTATGAGGGTATATGTCACTTTGTACCTTATGTTAGGCAAACCAAGTCAAAATTTCCCCGTTGGTTCGACAATGATTTGAAGAAACTCATTATTGAAAAGAAAAAAGCTCATAAAGCCTATAAACTTAGTAAATCTTGGGATGACTACCAAATATTTTCAGATTTCAGAGCCCGATGCAAACTGGCGTCAAAAATTTGCAATGAAGATTATATTACAAGAAATGAAAATAACTTGACATCAAACATGAAACACTTTTGGAATTTTGTAAACAAAAAACGGGAAAATTATGGCTTTCCTGATACTATGTACTGCGGGGATAATATTCATAATAATATTCATAAGAATGGAAATGACATTGTTAATGCATTTGCAGACCAGTTTCAATCAGTTTATAGACCACATGAAGATAATGAAATACTAATATCAAGTTATGAGAAAACAATTGATATCAATAGTTGTAGTTTCCTTAGAAATATTCCTACAAAAATTATCAGAATTAGATCCATACAAGGTTCCGGGAACACTTAGTTTGGGAAAATTCCCCCTCATTTGTAAATCAAGTTATATAATGCCAATTTTCAAATCTGGTAACAAAGCTGACATAAATAATTTTAGACCGATCAGCAAATACAAATACAATACCCAAACTACTTGAACACATCGTTTGTCATAATATAAAGATTGCTTTAAAACAAGTGATTATCAATGAACAGCACAGATTCAGTGAAGGTAAATCTACCAATACTAACCTACTGTTGTACACCCAGTATATTTTGAATGCTCTGGAAAATAAACAAGTGGACGTAATTTACACCGATTTTTCAAAAGCATTTGACATCGTGAAAATTTAAAGGCAATTGGCTTTTTTGGGAGTTTGTAGGACTGGTTCTCAAGTTATCTTTGTGATAGATCACAGTTTGTGAAAATTAAAGGATTTATCTCACGAGATATCTGTTACGTCAGGAGTACCTCAAAGGAGTCACTTGGGACCTTTTCTCTTCACTATGAAATACTGATGTTTGCAGACGATCTTAACATTTTTAGATTTGTTGTAAGATTGTGCGAAAATTCAAATAGATCTTAAATCTTTTTCTGATTGGTGTAAGATGAATTATATGGATGTCAATGTAGCAAAATATAAAAGTATTTCCTTTTCGAAGTCATTAAACCTTTATACAGCTGGTTATAGTACTGCAGGGAAGAAGTTGGAACGTGTACAGTCTATATGAGGTCTGAGTGTTATGATGGATGACAAGATGGACTTTCATTTACAGTATGAACACATATCTAACAAAGCGATGAAAATGTTAGAATTCATATGCAGATCAACTAAAGATTTTAGTAACAATTTTTCTATTAAAATACTATACTTTGCATTGGTTAGATCAGTGATTGAGTATTGCACTTGTATCTGGTCTCCAACTTACTTCAACCACAGTTATGATATTGAGAAAGTTCAGAATAAATTTCTTAGATATGTTGCCAACAAAATAAACATGCCAGCTAGAAGTCATTCACTCTTTGAAATTCGCTCTACTATTGGATTGCTCAAACTCACTACAAGATGGCCACATGAAGACATAATATTCCTACATAACTTGTTGAATAACGAAATTATTTGCCCAACTCTTCTCTGTCAAGTCAATCAGCATGTTCCCCCGGAGAGGACACCTAACAACCAAACTTTCAGTCTCGACTTTCATAAGTGTAATAATGTGTTTAAAATTCATAAGTGTTTAAAATTCTATCAAATGCCAATGGGACCAATATATTGATTTTTTCACATTTATTTTCTCAGAGCACTCTTAAATATACTCTACGTAGTATAGATTCATAAGACAATTTTTTTTTCACAATTTCATTTTAATTTTCTCTATGAAGGTTGATTTATTAGATACATAAATACTAGAATAGTAAACTTTTCAAGGTTGATATATTGTATAAAAATTGGGGGTTATCCGTTGAATACATAAAAAAATAAATGATGAAACAGCAGAGCACATACTTTGTGCATGCCCCACTGGGGAATCAGGTTTTTAGAGTTCGGCAGAGCCATACTCTTACCATCTGACCTGAAAGACCACTCCCCATACAAACAAATCGCCTTCATTAAGAAGCTGGGTTTATTTGGTCGAGTGTGAGCCACAATAAGCCCTTGCGGGTTGCGGTGGAGAGTCGATCAGACCCACTCACTTTGGACCTAACCTAACCTAAGATTCTCTCATGCTGGGTCTGCTTTTTCACACAGGTGTTATGTCGGTAGGTAGTGTACTTCTGTAAGGATGTGTATTGCAGTTGAATTACGGAAAGAAACAGGAGAGCCAGATTCAACGGATTTAATATCGATAGTTGACATGACGTAGATTCAGTGATCTTTATTTAAACGGAATAACGGACTGAAACAGTTGGACTGACAACAAACGGACGGTTCTGCTTTCCTTTCATGGGGCCTCAAGCTCACCATGCTTCAATGCGATTGCTAACAGCAGCAATCGGCAACCTAGATGGTCGCATGCTCAATTAGGGTCCAGTAAATTGATATGCAAAAATGTACAAAAAAAAACAAGTATGCAAATTGGTAGCAGTATTGTTTGAAACAAATGGCTTCATAGTAAGTGCAGAGGCCCAACTGAATCTACAGTTGTAAAAGTCACGAAGAAAGTGTTGTATTTTACCTGGAATATCTAAGTTAAATCCGGTCTCGAAGAACGAAATATTGAAATTCAATGTCAGTCAAAAAAGTTTTTTTTT
>WOGO01007140.1:0-11324 GCA_015342085.1 Leptinotarsa defecta | reverse complement strand
CTTAACAAGGGATGCTCCAATGAAGTTTCTTTATATGAAAGATCCTATCTTTTTTTCGATGAGGAATCACCTCCTTAAATGTTTCACACTTATTTAACCCTGCATATACTCCACACGTTTTTTTACACACTTGGGCATCTAATATACATATCTAAATGCACACATATAATACATAATAGGTATATAGGTACACAGTACAATAACTCCAATAACCAACCAGATTACATTTAAAAAAAATATTAATTTTTTCCTGTGTAACTAATTGAACTTCTAGGTATTTTTGCAGAAAATCTAATAGGGTTTTTTTGAATAGGAAAAAAACTGTTGATGCTGGTTATTCTATACGGAAGAAAGTTGTATAGTTTTGGTGCGATATAAGAAAAAGATCTTTGTCCAAAAGATATCAACATGAAGTTGAGTTGACACTTGGGCCTGATCTTTTATTGAATGATATTTCATGCTGACTTTAAGATTATTCAACAGTCTCAAGTCAAAAACATTGATTTCACTGAAAATATTTTCAGATGGATATATATCTATATCTCAAGAACCTTTTCTAGATAACTTATAATGATTTGAAAGTTTTAACAAGCCAGTTAAATGTACAACATTACAACAGTAGTTGAATGTATGCTTGAAGTTGGTAAAGTCAGATCGTTTCCATTGTGTCTCATGCTAATTATTTATCTATTTTATTTATTGACTCTTTTTCTTTCATGTTTTAATTTGAATGTTCTTGTTTTACGATGTGTATCATGTCGATTTCTATTCAAATTGGCATATATCGGAGAAATATAACCTGTTCCATATACATAATGTAACACAAATGACTAATGAATCTATCTGTGAACCAGTTGGAAATAAAATCATTATCATTATTGGCATCCCGATCAAATTCTCCAAATTTGTTACTATATACACAACGTAAACTCAGTTCTTACATAAATCAACAATTTCGGCATTCTACTAGATTAACTAGTGAAAGTACGGAAAATCCAATCGCAAATGCCATGAGCACTTCTAACAGTAATTTTGTTTAATTCTCATTTAAGGCGGAGGAGCCGGGGGTTACAGCGGCGGCGCAGGAGGAGGTTTTGGCCCCGGAGGAGCAGGAAGACCCGGAGCCGGTTCTGAAATTCCAATCATCCGATATGAAAACAACAACAACGGAGACGGAACCTACAGCTGGCTCTACGAAACCGGAAATGGTATAAACGCCCAAGAACAGGGTGATGGTCGAGGAGATGGTACACAAGCACAAGGTGAGAATAATGATGATAATAATATTCTTCATTAATTTTTTTTCGAAATAGCGTTTTGAGAAGTTTGTACGTCGTTTACAAATGTACAAACAGCAGAAAAGGAGAAAAATTTTAGCAGTTTCTCGGTCGAAAGTTAAATTCCAAAGTGGGTTTTTCGAATGGTTTGATTTGTAAAAAAAATCGATTTCACCAAAGCTCATTTTACTTAATCTTAATAATATATAAGCTCTTCGTGTCACATATGTCACAAGTAATAGACTTGCTAAGAAACCTTCAGAAATATTTTGGATTGTCTATTTGATATTTCATAAAAATAGTAGCAAGATCTAGTAACAACAACAAAATATTGAATAGTTTTGCTGAAATCAAAAATAGTTTTTTGTAATTCAACTGTCATTTCTCATAGAAATTCGAATCTATACTGACAATGTTGAACTAGTTTTTCATTTTGAAGCAAGAAAAATAGATTTCCAGAACAATCAACATATCAATAACTAATATTTTTGACTTGATTCAGAAATCTTGCTGCTCTATTGAACTGTAAATTCACACGAAAAAAAAACAATAGTTGATGTCGTTTATTTTGACCCACTTACAGCATTTGATGAGATTAACTTCAAAATTTCAGTACATAAACTTAATCTGTTTGGTGTAACTGCTGCTCTAATCAAGCTTTTCATGTCTTACTTATTCGACAAGTACCAGTATGTTGAAATTGATGACCGAAAATCGATGAACTACTTAGTCAAGTCAGGTGTGCCACAGGGTTCCAACCTAGGTCCACTGCTTTTTTTTTATTATTTATTGACAATATTTCCCTTATTATATCTCTAAAATGCTGATGATTTCAAAATTTTCAGCACAGTAGACATTTAATCTGACTATTTGCATTCCCAAAGTGACATTGATTCAATTTTTCAGTGGTGTCATGATAATCATCTCCAATCGAATATTTTCAAATGTTCCGTCTCTTCATAATGTTAGAAGTGAAAGACGATTAACATGACTGTTATATGATCAAAATCCAATATCAAGAGATGTAGAGAGATCAATGACTTGGTCATCAATTTTGATCATCAACTGACTTTCATGTTGTATCCAGTCTCAAAGTGGACCTAAGTTTAGTTGAGGGTTTCGAATGTAGACATCATCTATTGGAAATAAAGGATATTGTCAATTCTTCGTTTTTCACATTAGTTGTTTTGAAAATGGTTTGACTAGTCTAAGGAGAGGCCACAGTTTGGTCCTAGAATATTTCTAATGTAGATATCACGCATCAAACGTAGAATATATTCTCAATCTTCGTTTTTCGAACCCACAGATTCACTTTTTTCATATCAAACGGTATTTTCATCTATTTCTTTCATCAACACTTGAGAACCAGTTTATTTTTGGTGTGTTCCAGTAGAAACAAGTGATCCTCTCTAAAAAATCGATTTTAGAATGTATAATAGTAATTATGTTCTCATTCAACATATGAAAAAATATCCTACAGAGGAATATTCCGATTAATTTTGACGACTATACTATTTTTTCGATATGCATCATCCATTATTTCTCCAATATCTTGCATATTGTATACTAACACGGTCGCATGCGGTACTATTGATGTCCAATGCAAACACACCCGTTAACAAACACTTTCATTTCCACTCACAGATCGATCCATAATTCAAATAATGATAGTCAAGGTTGCAGCGGTCTATTGTTTTCAGTAATTCATATTTGGAAACAGTTCCGACCCAACAAAGACATAGTTGGAATCGGTCATTTGCTTTATTCGTCTTCAATTAAGAAGGAATCCTAAAGGTCGTATACAGTGTGTTTCTAGAGGAGGTCTTGTTATGATGACAGTTTTGTACCTGACAGTTTGGTAACTGTATTCGTCATTTTAAGTTCTCACTTTCTGTGCGCTTTCTTTACTAGTACATTATTTTCTCTCTGTTTCGTCTTCACAATATGCTTTATTTCGTTCTGGAGGCATTCATATAGCATCTAGTGTTTTTAATCTTTTCAGTATCCAGAGAAAAATACCTGTACCATTCTGTAATAGTATGTCGATGTTTTATCTTCTACCAATTTCCGAATGTACTTCTCTTCATTTTTATACTAATCGATGAAAGCCTTCTTATTCAAGATATTTTAATGAAGTTAACTTTGCATTTGGTGCTTTGACTATTATCCCCTCAAATAAATCGACACTGTCACATTTGCTCAATCTGGAATTGTTACCCTCCTTCATCACCCTTTTGAACAATACTAACTCTTCAACTCCTCTTCTAGGCTCCTTCAGCTACACCGCCCCAGATGGCCAACAGATCGCAATCAGCTACACAGCTGACCAGAATGGTTTCGTTCCTCAAGGTTCTCACCTCCCAACTCCTCCGCCGATCCCAGAAGAAATCCAGAGAGCAATCGACCAGAACCTGGCTGATGAAGCTAGAGGAATCGTAGATGATGGCCAGTACAAACCTGGTCCAGATGAGGGAGCTCAAGGAGGCTACGGAAGGGGACCAGCAGGTGGCGCTGGAGGACCAGGTTTTGGAGGACAGGGAGGTGCAGGTTTTGGAGGAGGCCAGGGAGGTGCAGGTTTCGGCAGAGGACCAGGTTTTGGGGGACAAGGAGGTAGAGGTGGGGCACCTGGAACTCAGTATGGAGTTCCTGGAACTGGCCAAGCTAAAGGGCCTGATGGGTATAGGTACTAAATATCACGATAGCTTGCCATACGTATAAGAATGTAAAATAATGCTGTAAATAGATGTGTTCTTATCTTAGGTGGAATAAAACTTGTATTTTTGTATATTGGATTCGTTTCATTTTTCTGGGTGGTTGTGGGGTATTCTGTTTGATGATTTGTACTTTTCAAATAATCATCCCTACATTTTTATTTTCGCCTTGAATATGGCCAATTGGAACAACGTTTGAAAACAAAGGTACCTTCCTTTCTCTCCGAAGAACAGTCTTCAAGTCGTAAACTAGTGTTCTGTTGACAAAGGTAGAACTGGAACATCGAGAATGTTATCAGGGTCATAGCTTTGAGCAACAAGTATTCATCTAGTATTGTGAATAAGTTGATAAGCAAACGTAAATTTAGGATCTTCATAAATATTAACTTTTGAGAAAGACAAAGTTCATTTCCCTTCCGCATCCATCGTATTTTCAAAAAGCTGAACGTGAAATTGGCGAAAACGAGCACTTTTTCCAATCACCAAAAATTCTTGCTTACTCCTACAAATGTTAGGTAGACCTAAAGACATTTATGTTGGAGAGTGAAAATAAACTGAGGACTGTCAAAAAAATATATCGGCCAGACTAAGCGTACCACTAAAACTCGTTTTAAAGAACACGTAGCACACATCCAACTCTCAAGGCCAGGAAAAAGGTAGTTTCAACACTAGAAAGGCCATAGAATGACTGAAACCTTTTTGAAATTGTTGGGAGCGGTACATAACACTAGATTTTTGTTCAAATAACTCTTTATTGTAAGATTTTCACTGGACAGTTTACAAAATCGCAACACGTGTCGACTATGAACATGCCTGAAGCAACTATCGTACAGTAAAACACGTGTTGTGTTTTTTTAAACTTTCTAGTGGTAATATCACATAGAAGTGTTACTTGAATGTGTTAGTAGCATCAATAAATTCGTATGATGTTCAAATTTTGCTGTTAGAGAAAGTGGTGAAGATAGTTTTTTGACAGATTGAAATAAATGAAACATGTGACAACTTATTCTTATGCTTATGTTATTTTATTTATTGCTAGCGATCTACTAGCTTGAGTAACCTATCTATCTTCTCGACTCGCGTTTTACCAACCAAGCTGGAGTATTCAGTTTCTCCCATCTCCTGTTTTCCATCAGCCACCTTATATGTGGCTTGAGACACCTCCAAAACATGGTTTCTGAACGCTTCAACTGCTTCTTTGGTGCTAGTAAATCGTTGACCACGCAGTTGACCTAGGAAAAAGAAGGAGTTATTTACACGTGTTTTGAAGCACCACTGTCGAACTTTTTGATCATTTCCTCACATCACTTGTCGCGAGGCTTTCTTTGAGCGACTGATAAATTATGGGGTACTCAAAGAGAACATTTTTTTAAAAACTAATTGTTGTTGCAAAATCGAATGTTTCGAAGCGGAACTGATGTGCAAGGATGCCCCTATATCACAATATATCACACGGCGATTTTTCATTATATTTTTCCGCGCTGCGTTGATGTTTTGTGAAACAACAACCGATTTTGGACGACAGAACTGCCACCATAAATGCATTCACTATACCAGCGATATGCTGTAGTTTTTGATAGTGTTTTATCGCCATACAAAGAGCTGAGTTGTGAAAAATAATCAATAACTCGTATACATCAAAACGCTGTGTGTGCTAAAAATGTCAAACTTTATTATGGTGTTGCCATATTTTACCTGTTGACATTAGTGTTTCCAGTTGCCGAAATATAAATAGTCCCTCATCAAATCCTTGAACCTATGAAAAAACATTAATATGTAATGAATTGTTTTGTTATTTCAATATCAATTTTTTGGATTACGATAATGACAATACCGAAAAAATATTGTCAGTTATACAATGCTTTGATTTCGATCAAATTATAGACGCCCCAACAACATTTTTAGATGTAATTATAACTAAAGCTAAATTGGTTCTCGACAAAGATATCATTGACACTAATGGAGTTTCAGATCATATGCTCGTTTCGTGTAAATAAATATTAGATTTGATGAAGACAAGTTCAAAATTCATGAAATTAGGGATTTCAAATATTTCAATGAAGATGATTTCAAGAGAGATCTTCACTGTATTCCTTTTTTAAATATATTTGATCAGGAAGGAGCTGATGAAAAAATAACTTTTTTAATCAACTGTTTGGCCAACCTTTTTGATAGACATGCTCCCTTGAAAACATCAAGAATAACTAGGAAGCGATCTGTTTAAAAAAAAAATCTGTTTTTTCGTTAACCAGCTGTCGCACCCCTACGAACGGCAACCCTCAGAAGGCTAAACTTGTGCGAGCTAAGGATTAACGAGGTCTTACCTTTTAAGTGTGATTCCTAACACGGGCTGATTCCTTGGCTATCTGAAACAATTAAAGAGATGATGTTAATAAGGGATAAAGCTTTCAGAAGATTCATAAGAAGTAAATCAGAAATTCATTTTCAGTTCTATAAGAACTTGCGGAACGTCACAAATCAGGCGATTAAGAGAGAAAAGAAGGCATATTTCATTTCAGAGCTCAACAAAAAAAAACAACAAAGATCTCTGGAAAGCCTTAAAATCTAATGAGTTCATAACAAATAAAGTGCACAGCAATCCAGAGAATTTGAAGAATCCCTCGCAGTTAAATGATTTTTTTTGTTAACCCAATTCCTATTAATGAACCACCCTCTGATATGATTTACTGAATATAAAACTGTGCTGTCCACATATAATTCCATATGTAACACATAGTTGAATAGTCTATCCATTCCCAACTGGAATGGCAATAAAAATAAAAATACAGTCATAAACATTTCTTGCCTGTGGCCCCTAGTCGCCCAAATAGTGTAAACGTGCTATCAAATATAGTTGAGGAATTAAGGCTCGGCTAGCTGGACTGGCTGAATATCAATTTTTTGTCCGTTTCACAATATTTCTTTGTCAGTGCCGTGTGTTCGTGGGGTTAGGTGAGGTAGTAAGTGGTTTTGCAAACCGATTTTTGAAAACTTTTTCTATAAATCAATCACCCTAACACCAAATTGATATTTTTACACTCGACGCGTTTCACTAACAAGGTGAGCATCTTCAGGCGAAGCAAATTGATACTGAATCTAAAGACAAGGGTTAGCTGTTTATATACCTATTTTTTTTTTAGTCCGATGTGGACTTTGTTTGTTCAATGATGATTACCCTAATTGATTTTTCGGTAATTAACTAGTGGAACCACTACCTGCAAATCAATTTGTCAACAATAGATTAAAAAGCGGACAAACTAATTTGCAGGTAGTGGTTCCACTAGTTAATTACCGAATAATCGATTAGGATAATCATCATTCAACAAACAAAGTCCACATCGGACCAAAAAACTTTAGGTATATAAACAGCTACCCTTATCTTTAGTTTCAGTATCAATTTGCTTCTCCTGAAGATGCTAACCTTGTTAGCGAAACGCGCGTCGAGTGCAAAAATATCAGTTTGGTGTTAGGGTAATTAATCTCTAGAAAAAGTTTTCAAAAATCGGTTTGCAAAACCACTCACTACCTCACCTAATCCCACGAACACACGACACTGATAAAGAAATATTGTGAAACAGACAAAACATTAGTATACAGCCAGTCCAGCTAGTCGAGCCTTTACTCCTCAACTACATTTGATAGCACGTTTACTAAATACCTGGGCGACTAGGGGCCACAGGAAAAAAAATGTTTATGACTGTACTCTTATTTTTATTGCCGTTCCAATTGGAAATGGATAGACTATACCATTACCAGGATAATTATCTAGTGATGAGTTGTCGTATCCCCGTTTGTCATCGATTTTCACAAAATTTGTGCATTACTTTACTTTTAGTATACATGTTTCAGTTTCATACTTTGAACTCTACATGAAGATGACTTTTAAAAATGTTTCAGATACCCTTCTGTATGATTCATTCGACATTTGTTCCTTCTTACCATGGGAATATATAAAAAAAAAGAAACCAAATTACGCACTTGTTGATCCTTGACAAACATACTTAATAGCACGTTTTTATCAATCCAACTTGCTCGACTGACATGTAGAGCATCTGTTGGAATGATAAAGAATGGCGAAAACAAGAAAATTACTAACGAGGTCGATGAATTGAAAAAACAAACAAGATGTGTACTAAGTTATTTCGCTGGCTTTTTTAATGTCAATGAATAAGCCAGTCACTAAACAAAAGATGGGAATACCATGGCTTAAAAGTTGATTTGCACTATAATTTGCACTATATTTTTGCCATTTTCATTATTGAACTTATTGGTTGAACAACAAAAAATAGTAATTTTACGACCCATAGATAACATGTCGTTACAGTAGTAGTGACGACTTTTGGGAGATTAAAAAGGTGTTTTTCCGGTTACTAGCTGCCGTCCACTCACGAACGACTATCCTCAGAAGTTGAAACATATTCGAGGTGAGTTTTAACAAGATCTCACCTTTCAGCATGTGATTTCCAGTACGGGTCGGACGATACCTTCGCAGTGAACGTCGATCGTCATACAATTGGAACCAAATCAACATTCACAAATTAATCACAACATTAACTAATTTTGTTGATATTTTAGTTTTCAAATTTGAAACTTCGAAATTTTCCTCCAATTTTTTTCCATAATACGATTCAATAATACGATTTTCAGTATTAGTTTTCCTATAGTACTATAGTATTTTGTTAATATTTCTACTATAATTTCTATTCTGAATTTTATTTTAATCCGACTGACAACTTTTGATTTTCAGATTTGAACCAGTAAATATTTGAATTTCATGAATTTCTTGATTTCTATGGAGTGAATTTCTGCTTGAGAAAGCTATTGCATAGAGAAATACGTGTCGTAGTTTTGTAAACCTTTTATAGAAAAAATCAAAATAAATATCATTATTCGGAAAAGAAATGTTTTGGCTTTCTACTTCTCTATCTTTATACAAAAAAATGTGGGAATCTTCCGAAGGAAGGAAGCAATCAATTTCGAAAAATTATCTCTATAACACACATCTTTATGTGTGGATCATGCAAAGAAATAACTTTCAGACACAAACTGGAGTAAGGAGCTCTCTCGAAACAGTTTGTGTCTGAAAATTATTTCTTTGCATCATCTACACATCTTTGTAAAGAGTTAATTTTCTGTAGTTGATTGCTTCCTTTTTTCTTTGGAATAAAATATGCAAATTAATGTCATTCAACTCATTCGTGACATAACGTCGTTATTTTATGAATGAACTGATGGCTTCATCTTATATTGTTTCCAGACTGGTGCTGAAGAGGCAAGGTAAGTGTCTTATATTGAAACATCGGATGTCCACCAGTGGGGACGACAGTGTTCCATGTAAGTGAAATTTTACCTCTTTTATTTACTATATTGTGTAGCAATATTGTGAATGATATCTGAATCAATTTCATAACGAGTGTTTGAAATAAAAACTGACTAGAGAAAAGTATTGTTGTAGATCATGCCCGAAAGAAAGTAACGCCGGCCGCCGCCACTGGTAACCATAAACCAAACGTGACGTGGCTTAGAGCGTGGGAATGTACGATGATTCCCCGCCACTCTAAAAGCACCGATGTCGATAGAACTTCGGCGAAATTTCTACGAAGTTCGATTACGATATTTAAACGCTAGCGGCGGGCATATCGACACAGTCAAGTGGACGTTACTCAAATAATAGTTGAAGTTTTAGTTGAAGTGTTTGTTGTACTTAAGGTGAAATAAAGTTAAATTTGATTATTCAGTGTAGTCAATTATTGATCAACACACGGGTAAGAACGTAACAGTTCAGTGTTCATAAGAAAGAAGTGGTTTCTAAGGTATTTTTCTTTCGTATAACTCAATGTTTATATGAAAGTAGTTGTTTCGAGAGAGTTTGTTTCTGTATTTTGTGTCTGAAAGTAACTTCTTTGCATGATCTAGACATCTCTATATGTAGTTAATTTTTTGAAATTGATGGAAAGCGAAAACATTTCTTTGCCTAAAATTAATCTCTCCTGAAAATATACCCCTTTCATTTCAAATGTCATTAGTTTTGAAATGGATTCCCATCAAGTATCGGCCAGTTCTATTCAATCAAGTAAATTCTGGCAATTTTTTCTACTTCGTGAATATCGTGAAATCAATTTTTGTTACCAGAATTTTTTATTCGTTAAATTTTGAAAAATATAAAAAATTGTTAAAACATATAATTAAATATTCTATTTTTCAATGAATTGCTCTTCGATATAATTTTTTTAAGGACACAACACAAGCACTACGGGAAAATCCTTAAAAAGCTCTCAGAGCGGTGCCTGTGCGAAAGTAGCGATTCACATTAGATTTGAATTGCTGGAGATTAAATCCATTTGGGAAAATGTTCTCAGGAAGTTTATTCCACATGAACACAGTTCTCCAGATGAAAGAGTTCTTAAACAGTGAAGTTCGAGGTGTACTGAGTTGAACTTCAAATCTATAGATACTTTCCGTGAAAGTATCTATAGAAGAGAGAAAAATCTCCAACCTTTCTTCGATATCAAAGTGTAAAACCGATCCTAAATCCGTCAAAGGTAAATAAATTTACTGGAAAGTATGAAAAATGCCACTAAAAAGCCTTCAATCGAGAATTTCTAGCATTCTTCCACCTACTGAAAGCAAAAGCAAGAGCTAGTCGTCACCTCTTCCCCAATTAGACGAAAGGCGTCGACGCAATCAACAGCTCGAAACAACTTAATTTTAGGAAACACATTTTCACACCTTTTCGTAGGACACAGTTATAATTTCGAAATGTGCGTCACGCAAAACAAGAGGTAAACGACTTGCAAACCCGTAAAAATGTTAATTCGAACGATGGGCGAAAATTAATGACAGGCACGCCTCATTTTCAACTTTTCCAAATTGACAACTTCATCTATCATTGAAAATTACAGCGTAACGACTCGCGAACTTTCCAATTTGCCAATTGACTTATCCGTTATTAATTCGCCTACGATAATGTACCGACGAAAAAAAATAACGTACCTACGTGGGTTTTTTAATGCGGCTCGTGTGTGTAATTGTAGATGTTAATCACTAAATAGGATTAGGCACGGTACGCGTATTCGAAATTAATGCGCATTTCGATTGGAATGGTAAAATTCAGAAAGTGATTAAATCGATAGTGACTGTTTCAACGTACCTTGGGAGCTGTCTGAATTGTCCATTTAGTCCAAGTCTCCAGAAAACACTGCAGTCTCTTGGGCTTATTGCGTTTATTCTCCCATCTATTCATGACACCCATTCCATCAGTCTCGTTCCCTGTACTAGTTTGTACAGGTTTCGTGTTGGATGTTCGTCATATTCTTCTGGGCGTAATTTTGTACAT
>WOGO01007139.1:0-11324 GCA_015342085.1 Leptinotarsa defecta | reverse complement strand
CTCACAACTTTATTAGCAAAAATTAACAAAAGTGTTATTCTTACTACTAATACAAACAGAAACATTATGGCACTTAGTTAACTAACAGCAAAGCCAACGGTGCATTTAAAGATGAAGTGCAAACTCTTCTTCTAAACAGTCACACTCATTTCTTAGCTCTTCTTCTTCCTGAGTTACATCCTCAGTATGTTCAACTTGATTATTTTCACATAACAGATTCTTGTACCACAAAAAAGTTTCATCACTTTTCCACTCCTTTCCAAATTGCTTTTCCATAAGCTGCTGGACACTTTTTATCTTCTTTGGTGGAATGGCACTTCGCAGGTTGACCTCAGATAGTACAAAGTTTTTTAAAGATTTTCCCCTTTTAAAAATTGGGCGCTTAACTTCGGATTGTGCTTCAAACCGATAATGCTGAAAGCATGCAAGTGAAATTTTAATTTCTTTAGTTTTTTGAATCCGAGTCTTTTCCAACGAGATTCTTTTTAAGTCTGATATTCCAACAATCTTGTTAAGGTAATTTTGTAATTCCTTAATGTCAAAAATCTTCCAGTCTTGTCCTAAGACTTTTGCACTTCCGACTTGTGCATAATGACCAATATATTCTTCTTTAGAAACAATGGTTGGGTTGTTTCTAAATATCTTTTCAACTCGCCCAAAAACTCTATCTGCTGGCATAAAACTGTGGCCTCTTACTGGGTAGGTGATACAAACTTTTGTGATATTTTCAGGAGAATACTTTAACAGCCAAAACATTAACATATGAATCAAATGTGAATTTTTGTTCTGGCCCCCACATCCATCGCAGAACAATCTAATCTGGGTTATAGTATCAAGTTCCAAGGATTTTAGGTAATCGAACAAAGCAGATGACACTTCTGTAGCGCCCCTCCCAGCCTGATCTTCAGTCCAAATATAAAACGTTGGATTTTTGGAGTTCATACCAACACAGCAAAAGGAATAGAGGCTTATTTGGTGCGAATAAAATGCATCGGAAATTGGCGTGCGTGGTAAGGGTTGAACCTGCTGCAGGTCAAAGCAGAATGTCAGGGAATTTTCTGGCTCTTGCTTACAAAGCTCGTAAAAGGCTTTTGCTCTTCTTTTATGAACTTGATATTCAGTCATATACTTGGTTTTCTCTCTTTGGTCTTTTTCAGATTTAATTAAATACTTTAGACGCGTGCATTGGGAACAGGTATCAGAAGCCGGGGTCGAAAATCCAATTTAAAATTTTGTTAGAAAAACCTTCCTAAACATGTGGTAGCCAACTTAGTACTTACTTTCAGCCTGTTCATTATACATACGTTGTAACTTTTCAATGCTCAGATGGGCAGGTAAATAAACCCTTTGAGATTTTTTGCGATTATAATGACTTTCAGTACCACGCAATTTACCAATGAATTCGCCTACTCTCTCCCTCTTGTCCAAACTTTTTGTTGAAATATGGTCACCTCCTCTCCGCTCTTTAGGACAGTCCCCTGAGTCGACAATCTTACATACGGTAAACAACCTGTAGTTTTTAACACCTGTTGCTGCCATAAAAATATTCCTGCAGACTTTTACTGCCTCTGATCTTTTCTTTTTAATAATTGTTAAAAAGAAGTTTGCAGCCCTTGTTCTTTGTCGAGGATTATCTTTAACAGACCTCTTCCTTACGGTACCGGAAACGCTTATCATATGACAAAGTTTTACATCTTGAATATTTTTGTTTGATACGCTATACAGCTTGCTTCTTACATTTTTAATATCTGATATTTTAACATTTTGGCATTGGTATGTTTTATTATTGTCATGTGAGCAAGGACGCTTAAATTTTTTTAGGTCTGGATCTGGATCTTCGTATCTAAAATAAAATAAATAAAGTTAAACAAAATGTAAATGCCTAAGAACCTAAAAATTTTAAAACTTTATAACTTTATTGTAAATCAAGAAACAATATTTACGATTTATAAAAGATAACACCCTAGTGCAGTCGAGTAATAGGTAACAAAAATGCTACAAGTACCTTTTAAGTAACTATGCTAAAATAACCTATTATACTAATCTAAAATCATACCTAATCTTACCTTTCATGTTTTCCTCTTAGCTTTTTCGGGGCTTTTTCCCTTATTCTGCTTCCTTGATTGGCTTCTTCCACAGCTACTGAATCTCCCAAAAAATCTGCTTCCACATTTTCTATTCAGTACCTATTACTGCAGCTTGTATTTTATTTTATTTAAAAACCACTAAAAGAACAGTTCAAACCAAAAATAATATACAGCACGACTATAACTCAACCACATCAATCAAACTATCGCACCCAATGTTTATGTTTACACTTCTTACTGTACCGACTAACACAATACCTGGTAACCCCTGTCCATGCTAGCCATCTATTGTTCGAATTATACATTTATATAATAAGATAAAGTAGGAAATTTGAAATAGAAATGTATTTATGGATTTATTCGGGTTTGAACAAAAAGTGGATTTATTCGGTTTTGCATGAAAACATCAATATTGCCATTAAAATTAAGTAGGATTTATTCGTTTTTGCACGTAAATATTTTGCTGATATGATGTAAGTCAGCAAGATGAACTGATATTCGCAGCTAACTGAATTTTTCTAAAAAATGGATTTATTTGGTTTTGCTTTAAACCTCCTCAATTGATGCTTCCCAAAGGACAGACACGTCACACACTCGTTAGGAATGAAAATATTCTTGAAGCGGTTAGTGGGGTTTTCAGTGAAAAACTTTCACTGAACCACTCAGTTCTACCAATTAGCAATTGCTACAGAATTAATTCTGATAAGGCTGAAATGAGAAAAATTAATTTTGTCATTGTAAAATTTTCGTGTATTGAAGATTGTTAAATGGTTCTGAAATACAAAAGAAAACTAAAAGGGTCTCATATCACTTTTACCGAAGATCTGACTGAATCCAGAAATGAAGTTTGCTTGCTAATGCTATGAAAAAATTTGGTAAGCAGTGTGTATGTACAATTTTGTACAACCGTCAAAGGCATTACGTCAAAAACACTAAAGATCTTAACCAAATCCAGTCTCCTCTGTAAACGAGTTTGTTTTTGTCTTGCCGATTCTTTTTCTTTTTTGTTTTAACTCTACATTCTTGTATTCATTTTCAAATATATACTATATTTGGGTTTCGAATATAAGTTTTTTAAAAACAACTTTATTTTGTTTCACAATAATGATATACTAAGATAATAATAATAACTTTAACTGAGACAAATGCTTGACCAAATGAACACTGGGGCTTCGGGTCTGCCTGCTTTTATAGATTATCCCGAATGGAAGTCCTTTGTGCTCTATTTCTGAACTAGTAAATAGAAAATGTTGGGTCTCTGCTGACTTCCAGATTATTCTGTATACCTTGTATTAATTTTTCAGGCGTAATTTTTGGTAAAATTTGGATTGAGTTCAATTTCTTCTTCGACGGGTTCTCCGACTTCATAGCTAGGTCTTCTTCTAGGGGAGAATCTGGTTATAGATGTGAATCTGTTTCGAGTGCTCGGTGCTGGAGGTGATGGTTCATTATTTCTCGATGTCATAATACCATTTCTTGCATTTTTTTTGTTTTTAAGTTCACAGAAACAATATAATACAATCAAAAAGATTACAAGAGCAACTGTACAATAAGTAAACCGTAAAATATGTTTTCAGACAAAAGGTTCATTAATCAATTCATGTTAGGAATCACACGTTAAAAGGTAAGACCTCCTTAGTCCTTAGCTCGCACAAGTTTCTCAACTTCTGAGAGTTGTTGTTCGTATGAGGGCGATAGCTGATTAACGGTAAAACAGATTTTGAACAGATTTTTGAACAGAATTGATCAGAATATTCATTCAATTTGAACTGAGCTGTATTTAAATCATCAGCATGTATGTTATTTAGTTTCAGAGGTTGATATGGAATTTTTATTTCGTTCATTTTATGTGTAATATTTTTGCTTGAATAGAATAGCTTTTTGACATGTACTCTTGTGCTGCCAATGAATGCATTACAATTTTCATTCATTTTCAAAATTGAATTTGTTTCTATAATATTTGTTTTTGATTCTTTGTTACAGGTTACAGTAATTAGTAATGGATCTGAAACTAGTATTATCCATGTGTTAAATTCTATTTTATAGGCATTAACATCTTTTGTAAAAGATTTTTATGCAAGCTTTTGGTAGTTGTAACAAATGTTGGAATATTTGAGCTTCACAAATAGCATTATTATCAATAGGACAGGGTAAAATTCATTTTTTCTATGTACTTTATATTAGTAGGTAGGATATGATGTAATCCAGTTCTGTTATCCAGTATAGGAATTGGGTAAAATCGGTACACACTTTGTATATTTCGGGTTCAACAAGGGGTATTTTCAAAACATATACAACTTTTGATTCTGTTTGAAAGGCTGCAAGTTGTATTATTTCAAGATATTTGGTTACTGAACCTATTTTTGGTTGGAAAGGTAAATAGTTGTTTTGTAATGACATTGAGATTTATTGAAGAGAATCTATTAGATATTTTGATTTTATAATCGATGGATGTATTATTTGTAATTTGGCGAAAGTGATTGATTCCAAGATTTCATTTAGATAATCTTCTATATAAAGGTAACTTTCTAGAAGTGTTTCACATATTTCAATTGTTTTGTGTTTTGCTGCAATTAGCTGCAGAAATCTCATATATAGATTTTTCTATGTTTTCAATGTCTTCGTTGAAAGTAGCTTCATCAATTTGCAATTTTTGAATAGTTTCATTGAAATTTCTTTTTATTGAGGTTGTAACCAAAATTTAGGTTTTTAATATAATGTCGATTTGGTGTTAATCTTTGTATAATTGGTAAATCGAGTTTATAAAATATTCTCCATCTGAGGAATCCAGATTACCGGAAATAGCCTCACAAATGCCTGTTCAGTACATCAGTATATGCTTTAATATCAGCATAAAAATAAATCATTATTTGATTGTTGGTTACAAATACTAGAATCATTTCATTTAGAATATGTTGGTAAAGCTTTTCTTACGGGGTCCAAACTTTTGTATACCAGTAACGTCCAATGGTCATTTGATATCTGTGAATATCCTTCTTCATAATAATATACTCCAATAGTCTTGTTTATGGGTTGTAGTATATATTGTGATGCACACAGGGGTAGAATGATGAGTCGTAGAATTTGTGGTTGCATCTGTAAGAAATTTTTCGTGATAGGGTTTCATTTCTTCAAAATTAATTTTACTTTCTTGGTTATTTTCGAGATTTTTAAGAAGGGCTGAATTTTTATATACTTCGAGAATTTCGAAAGGACCATTAAATTCATTTTGTAATTTTGTACCTATTTGGCTTTCTTTGGCATATACTTTTTCTTCGATATTAAATTCGTTGGGGGTTTGACTTGATTGTTCATCAAAACGTTTTTTGCTCTTTCTTTGCTTTTGAGAATTTTTTCTTTCTCTTGCTAGTTTATAAAAATATGATATAAATTTATTTGAATCTGTTATGTATTTACTAATTAATTGTTCTTGGTTATAGGTTTGTTCAGGGGGTCGTCCTGAAGTATGTCCGAAGACAAGTTCATATAGTGTAAAATCATGTGTTTTATTTGTTGAGTTGTTATAGTATATGATTGCGTATGGCAATTTAGCAATAAAAGGATGTCCATCAATGGTTTCTGCGAGGTAAGCTCTGATCATTTCAGTCAGAGTCGCGTAAAATCTTTCTAAAGATCCGTTTGATTGAGGGTGGTCAATACTTGAGAATGTTAGTTTCATATTATAAACTTGGCATAAATATTTCATCTAAATATTGTTGAATACTTTTCCTGAATCACAATGGATTCTAAGAGGTGTTCCGTAGTGTTGAAAATATTTCATAAGATGTGGGAATATTCCAAAGAAAGGAAGGAAGTAATGAATTTGAAAATAAGTAACTCTATACATGGATGTGTAGATCATGCAAAGAAGTAACTTTCAGACACAAACTTAAGGCAAATGTCTTACGGCGAAACATCGATGTATACCAGTGAGGATGACAGTGTTCCATGTAAGTGCAATTTGCTACCATTCATTTAAAGTAGAACTTTTGTGAAACTGAGTAGAGAAAAGTATCTTCTGTATAATTCAGTGTTCATATGAAATTATTTGTTTCGTAAGATTTTTTTTCTTTCGTGTAATTCAATGTTTATATGAAAGTAGCTGTTTCAGTAGGACTTCCTTTCAGTTTGTGTCTAAAAGTTACTTCTTTGCATGATCTACACATCCATGAATAGTTACTTATTTTCAAATTGATAACTTCCTTCCTTTCTTTGGATGATTCCCACATCTTTTTTGTATCAAGATGGAGTAGTAGAAAGCCAAAAACTTTCTTTCCCAAAAATTAATCACTCCTGAAAATAAAACCCCTTCATTTCAAATATCAAAAGAGTATGGACGACTGATATGGCTGATTTATTTTCGAAAGGGTGAGCTTGTGTAAATTTAGTGAGTTTATCTCGAATTGTAAGGACGTATGTGTTGGTTGGAATTTGTAAAATATCAAAGTTTATTCTTTCAAATGGTGTTTCCGTTATTACAAAAGGGTCACATGGATTTTTTATGTAAATTTTGGATTTTTGACAAATTTCACAGTTAATATATTTTTATGATTTCGGTCTAGTGATTAGGAATTTGAAAATTGTATTTTCCAGTAATCAATTACTGATTTGGTTTGACATAATGCATAAACATTTTTAAATTCTTCTGTAAGCGTTGCAGGAGAAATTTCAGTTTTGACTGAAGTTTCGGATTCATTATCGCTGTTGCTCGCAAAGAGTTTTCTGTGAAATTACGAAGCGTCTATGAAATGATTCACTTCAATGCGGGATAAAGCGTCTGCATTTTTCTTATATTTTCCAGGTTTGTAGATTATTTTGTAATCATATTTTTCGAGTTTTAATCTCCATCTGGCGAGTCTGCTGCCAGGGTCTTTTACACTGAAGATCCATGTTAAGGGTCTATGGTCGCAATATAGTTTAAATTTTCTTCCGTATAGATATGGTCTGAAATGTTTCACGGCCCACACTATCGCGAGTAGTTCACGTTCGATAGTGGAATATTTTTTTTCTGCCGGACATAACGTTCGCAATGCATAGGCGATTGGTAAATCATGACATATGCGTCCTTGAGATAAAATTGCTCCCAGGGGGTATGCACTTGCATCGGTTGTAAGAATAAATGGTTCAGTGAAATTGGGATAAATTAATATCGGTGATTGGGATAGGATATCTTTTAGTTGCTTGAATGCTTTTTCACATTCTTCATCGAATACGAAAAGAATGTCTTTTTGTAAAAGTCTTGGCTTCGTGATTTTGGCAAAGTTTTGGATGAATCTACGGTAATATCCGACAAGTCCTAAGAATAATTTTATTTTTTTTAAGTTGGTCGGTTCTGGATATTTTGTTAATTCATCGATTTTATCTGGATTTGGTTTGGCTCCGTTTTCTGTTATTATTCTATATTTTACAAATGAATAATTGAACATAATGAAATATCAAACGACGGTAAACAATTTTCCAACACAGAGATATTTAAAAAAGCATAGAGGAAGAAATATTTGTTTCATTAATTACAATTATCGTATTTGTTTTGTTTTTGTTATCAATCAGACCAATTCTGAATAGCTCTCGTTGAAGTTAAATATTTATCTATGACTATTTCTTGTGTAAATAATTTCCTGTATAAACCATTGTAGCTCATACTACTGAATGTAATACACTGAATAAATGTTTATTACTGAAAAATAATAATAAAAATTGGGAAAGAAAATGATTTCAGAGATAATAATATACCTGACGATCGTCAAGAAGAAAATATTGGCATCGTTCACAATTACATAGCAGATTGAAAACATCAACAACAAATTAGTATGAATCTTATATCGTTCTTTACAAAATTCCTTGTCTGGGTTGTGACAAATCATACGGTCATATATTCACAACTCTCCGCAATTGCATCAATCTTACAAAAGTGACTAAAGGAGAAGCATTATCACATGTGCAAGATCTGAGAATATTATACTGTGCATTTCTTTGATGTTCCCCCTCTTTAATTTTTTGAAAGGGTCAACTCAAAAAATTGAAATTTGGAATAATGAAATTAATGCATGTATACTTTATTTTGAAGTGAAATTGAGAGATGAAACTTTCAAGATGGCGACCGGACGCCATCTGGGAAAAAAGTAAATAGAAAGGGGGGTCTTGTGACACATCATTTTGAAGCTCCTGATGAATACTTCACAACCCTAGAATATGAAGTCAATATTTTCACCTACTAAAAAATGACGGAACATTTAATAATTTCCTGAAAACAAACACATTATTATCAACATTTCTAGAAATATTTTTTTTATATGACATATGACAATTCTAACAACCCGATAAGGTTAGTTAAGTAATTTTTTATTTATAAAAACGACAAAAAATGTCAGTATGACAATGAAAATCATTGCTCAGTTAAAAAATTCTCATTTAGTTTTTGGTTTTACTCGTAGAATAGTACCACGTCAACAATATCTAAAATGGCCAATTCTCGTCCATTGGAAGAAAAAATTAAAGCGATTTTTATTTACGGTGCGATGCGTAACTTTCACGAGACCGAAAAGATTTTCAATGAACGTTTTCCAAATCATCTTATCTGTAGAAAATTTTTGAGGGAACTTGTATCCAAATTCACAACTACCGGTAGTGTACATAACAAAAAGCTTCTAGGTCATCTGCTTCAATATTGGATATACGGTAGATAATGATAAATATTTGTAGAGATATTGACGTTACTGTGTTCGAAAATGTTCGGCGTGGAATAACGGATAGGCTGTTCACATGTCAAGACGTTCAAGGCAACCATTTCGAGTATCTTCTGAACTGACCTCACGTATATTACCTCATATTATGTAGTTAAACGTTAATGTATTCAGGCAATTATAAAAGTTTCGCCATTTTGTAGTAGCTGAAGATATTGACATTATATTCAAGGGTTGTAAAGCATTTATCAGGTGCTTCAAAAAGATGTGTCACAAAACCATCCTTTCTGTTTAATTTTTTTCCTCAGCTGGCGTCCAGTCGCCATCTTGAAAGGTTCATTTGTAAATTTCACTTCAGAATAAAGTATTCATGCATCAATTTCATTATCCCAAATTTCAATTTTTTTAGTTGACCCGTTCAAAAAATAAAAGTGGGGGCATTAAAGAAATGCACTGTATAAATAAGTAAAATAGACTACAGTTATACCACTGTTCTTTGAAGAGAAGCCAATGACACAAAAGTTTTTCTGGAGATGGTGCATACTAGTTGATGATGTATCAACAAAAACACTGATCTGAATAATCCAAGTCAAATTTATACCTTCGTGCTAAATCATCAGTAAAAATAAATATAGTTTTAAAAAACTAAAAAACACGATTTTAAAGAACATCAAACTAAAAAGTTAAGAATACATTTTTGAAAGTAGCTTAAAACAATAAGGAACGAAAAATACTAGTATTATTGAGAAAAAAGCGACGAGCGCCTGATATACAAAAATATGGCACAAAGCGCCCACGCTTTTTTCACAATAATACTAGTATTTTTCGAATTGAAGGGGTTATATTTTTAGGAGTGACTAATTTTTGGAAAAGAAAGTTTTTGGCTTTCTACTACTCCATCTTGATACAAAAAACAAGGATGAGGGAATCTTCCAAGGAAAGCAAGGAAGTAATCAATTTGAAAATAAGTAACTCTATACATGGATGTGTATAGAGTTAGGTACTATGTGCAATTCAATGTTTATATGAAAGTAGCTGTTTCAGGAGGACTTTCTTTCAGTTTGTATCTGAAAGTTACTTCTTTGCATGATCTACACAAACATGTATAGAGTTACTTATTTTAAAATTGATTACTTCCTTCCTTTCCTTGGAAGATTCCCTTATCCTTGTTTTTTGTATCAAGATGGAGTAGTAGAAAGCCAAGTAACGAGGTCTTACCTTTCAACGTGTGATTCCTAACACGAAATAGAAAGCTGAAAACTTTGTTTCCCATAAATTAGATGTATTGAAAGTTTCATTCTCAATAAAAATAAATGATTTTTCACTATATCACAGAATGGGTTCAAGTTTCACATTTTCTATATTTATATGTATCGGATGAATCACTTACAAGAAGTATGACATGCAATTGATTTTTATTGAGTTTGGTCTCACTAATACCAGACAATTTTTCGTTGGAACAGGTAAGTCCCAGAGCTCCACAAAAAATTAATTTCCTTTTCTTTTTGATGTGAAATATCTATAGCCTCACGTGAAATTGATTGTCATGGCGACGCATGCCGTGGCGACAGGTCGCCATGCGCAGGCGACTGTGCGATTGTCTTCTCACTGGTTTGGCGTCATACTACCTCTCTTGCTACACTGAGCTTTTTTACGTTTCGTGTATGCAATTGTGTTCACAATAGTATACATAACCTGTGTTTTACTAAATAAATAATTGTTTTGAATCATTGGAAATGAAATATGTCTGACAGTGATAATTCAGAATGTGAAAGTGATCATCCTCCTGCAAGACACAGTATCAAATCATCAGTAATTCAATTATATTTCTTCATTTTTTTTATTTCATCTGTGCATTAAACCCGCGTATATTTGGTCTGTTTCAAGAGTCGGTAAATGTAAAATCTACTCTCTCGGTAGATTTAAATTTACACAATTTTCATAGTGCATAATATTTTTAAATCAATAAAATCATTGATTGATTTCAATTTCATTTCAAAAACAGCTAGGGACTAATGTTTTCTTGTTGGTTATCATCAGAAATTATTTAAAAAATTAATCATTTAAGTACAGTGCCATCGACATGAGGGGGGGGAGCCTCCCCCACTGCTTTTTCGACTTGGGATAAAGTTGGGAAGTGAAGATAGAAAAAAATAATAGTGAAAAAATTATTAAAAATTCAAAAGACAAAATTGAGAGAAAAGAAGGGGAGAGGTAACAAGAAAAGGGAAAAAACCAGGACAAGGTTAGGATTTCGCAACATGCATAACTTGGAGATCTCATACTTTGAAATTCTGAGTTGTTTGAAAATAAAACTTCAAAAAAGTTTAATTTCTCCCAAGTAAAGTTGAACAGTCCACAAATTTTGAAGTGACAATTTTACAAAATTCCTAACTTTTCGCTGTTTATTCGACATTGAAAAGTTGAAAATTTCGGGCCGTGAAGATAGAAAAAATAATAGTAGAAAACAATAAGTACAATATTATTTAAGTGTTGTTTCCTTTCATTTGTATTGAATATTCCTATACATGGTGGATATAGTGGAAAACCAAGG
>WOGO01007138.1:0-11325 GCA_015342085.1 Leptinotarsa defecta | reverse complement strand
AATCATCAGTGTTATTATTAGATTGACTGGTGCCTCCTCTATACTTGTTTCCTTATAACAGTCAGTTAGTTTGAAATTATTGTGTTGTCACCGATTCTTGCTAAGTGTACAAGGTTTATAAAAAGATTTGAAATAAATCTGTCCGTTTAAAGTTTGTCAAAATCGAGTCCAAATGAGTCGATTGGTTACAAACAAACACACAAGTGAAGCTAACAAAAGTGTGTTGAAATTAATTGAAAAGAGTATATGCACGATTTTTAAACATATGAGTGAGTGCCAGAGTGAGCACGTTCACAATTTGACAATATTGACAGAATAGAAGCAGTGACTTAGGAGGTTTTCCTTCAAGAATGTATTTACCATTTACTCCATCGAAAATAATTTGTGATCCTCTTTGTAGTCTGCAATATGCCAAATAGTCTAGTTCACAAGTTGAAAATGCTGAAATATAGTAATAATGGTAATAATAGTATAGTAATAATGGTAATATGTGCTTTAGCTCATTCGACCCGGAATGATATCTAGAAAAATGTGATAAACCGTTTTTCAGCATATAGAAAATTGCAAAAGTTATAAACAAATCAAGGTTTTCGTAAATATTTCAAAAACGCTCTGATGACGCTAAATATTTTTTATTCAACACACTGAATATCTTTATTTAATACAAAAACGGGAATACGATAATACATACAAAAAAATTATAACAATATGTCGATTACTCATTTTTTGTTGCCATAAAAAAAACAAAATATTACATTTTTTTCAACTTTTCTAAGGTACACTAATAAGTACACTGATATTAAAAAGTCATATGAACTATTGTTTATTAATAATTACCTAGCTTTTTTAATAATTCACTTTAATATTTTTTCCCAACGAGAATCAATTATTCACAGTATTCAGAATGCACCCTATGTACCTGTTTTTAAATTTCCTAATTGTCATTTTTGGAATAGTTCCAAAAACCTAAATACCTTTTCCTTTACATTCTAATTTGTTATTACTTTCGCAGTTTTTTATACAATTATTTTATACAAATATTACACAATAGTGCCATCTCACGTATTTCTCCGACCATTATATCTATTTTTCACCATTTACACCTTGTCAACTAGACTGAAAGAACAACTCCAATTTGATGATGTATACCTAAATATGATTTGAAAATGAACCAAAGCTGATAGGCTTTATTTTCAGTAGGATGAGGTGTACTCTACTATAATGGCAACTACTTCGCTGTTGAAAGAGAATAACAGTTTACTGTAAGAAAGTCATCAATGAATGACTTTCCCCCGATTTATCGTCAATGGAGTGTTTTCTTAAACAACTACAATAGCATAAAATAATGTCTGATATGCTGCATAGTTGTTCAACATAAAATTATATGGAAACATTTCAATGAATGCTCAAATATTAATGCTTTAGACTATTAATTAAACAATATCTGAGTCATTCAGGGGAGGTATCATATGACCCACCAAAAATTATTGGAAAAACACATTCAGTAGTCGCTCAGTTGACCTCTAGATTCTCAAAATTCACCTTTTGTACATTAAAGACATAAGTGTGATTGAAATTTATTCTTAAAATTATTTTTCAAACACAAAAATTGGAAAATTACCCACAAATTGAAAAAATATGAGCTTTCCGGTAGAAATAAATTGATACATGTATAATTCAGAAGGTAGTTTAGATATCCAAGCAATATAACCGATTATGAGGTTTTATGGAGTTATTGAACTGACAATTTTCCAAAGAAAGTAATTTTCTTCAACATCATTTTGGAAAATGGTTGCCTTGAATTATACCCAAAGTTACAGTCGACTAGTTTAGCCTAAGATGTCGCTCGTTCATCCATATTGAGGATTATTTTGAAATCAAATTATAAAGAAACCAATATAGGATGACCCTGAGAAGATCCATATATAAAACATTTGCTTTTCCATGAGTGTAAATTTTTTTCAAGTGCTACTTTGATTAGGTATAGTTGCCACTACATGGATGCCAGTTACTGACTGGAAACTTTCTAAGTTTTTTACAATTCTCTTTTCTTCATTATGATATCCTATCACGTAGTAACGGCTACATCCATCAATTTGATGATGTATACCTAAATATGATTTGAAAATGAACCAAAGCTGATAGGGTTTATTTTCAGCAGGATGAGGTGTCCTCTACTATAATGGCAACTACTTCGCTGTTGAAAGAGAATAACAGTTTACTGTAAGAAAGTCATCAATGAATGACTTTCCACCGATTTATCGTCAATGGAGTGTTTTCTTAAACAACTACAATAGCAAAATAATGTTTGATATGCTGCATAGTTGTTCAACATAAAATTATATGGAAACATTTCAATGAATGCTCAAATAAATGAACTTAATTATCTGTTCCTTTTTAAAAAAATATTCTCAGATAACTAAACTAACAATAAAAAATTATTCAAAAACAAAGTAGTTACTGGGACTGTCAGTAAGTGAATATGAGATTTTGTTTCCTTTTAAATTAGGTATCGTAGACTCCTATTCCTATTAAAGATTTATGAGTTGGTATTCATTCAATTTAATTTTTTTATTGTTGTTGATATTGATCAGCTTATTGGCTAGGCCTGTGAAATTTATAACGGTGCTTGCTGGTATGAAATTTATTAGCTCTCTGAACTTGAAATTCAAGAATTCGACAACTGTTATTTTAACACCTCGACACGTGTTTCGATCAATCACCAATTGATCATCTTCAAGAGGAAGATTGAACTGCTTAATCAAGAGAAAGATTGAACTGCTCAATCAAAAGGAAGATTAAACTGTTTAATCATCCTTTTGAAGATGATTACTTGGTGATCGAAATACGTATCGAGGTGCTGAAATAACGGTTTGGTGTTGGGAAAAACTCCATTAATATTCATTACCAATATTTCGAAACTCTCAACGATCAACTAGAACTATGCAGCTCTTTTGAATTTCGACAACTAGTTTAGGATCTATTGGTAGCTGGAAAAACTATAAGCGATTTTTGGGATAAGCAGCAGGTAATCTTGATATATTATAAAAGAAGGTGATTGACAATGTTTCATGATGAATTTCATTGGTTCGGACTTCCACTGTCTGATATTATATAAAATGATTTGAAATCCCCGAAAAAAACAATGAAAAAAATATTAAAAATGAATAGCTGAAAATAACAATTATATTAAGCAAAAAACACTGAAATGAAATAATAGTGAAATAAAACACAAGTGAAAATAGAATTGAACTAAAAATGAAAATCAAAAAATTAAAACTTAAGAGATTCTAAGGGTGATGATAATCATCACACGAAGACGATTGTGGATACTAACAATCGAAACGCCGTAAAATAACTTCGCTTAGGATCTCTTAACTTTTTATTTTTTGATTTTTATTTTTTATTCAATTGTTTTATTTTCCCTCGTATTTCATTTAGATTTAGATAATATCAGACAATGGAAGTCCGAACTAATGAAATTCAGATAAATAGTTATTGATATTGATAATTCAGGTAACATTCGTTATTTCAGGTACCTTTCGCAGGTAATTTAAAAAAAATTTTGTGACAAAATGTATCAGTTCAGTTGAGAATGGTTCAACAAACCGGAACCGGTCGTAACAAATGAAAAACTTGGTAGAAATCAGACAAAAATTATTTTCTTCACCACAAGTTTGAAATGAATTTCTACAAAATAAAAAGGTCATCAATCGAACACAACCGATTTTTTTATCTTTATGTCGATATGAGGAAATTGGTTATTATATTCAATCTCTAATGTAAATCTGACTGTTGGTCGCCCACTGTTCAAGTGGTCTGAAGTCATTCAAAATACTTGTGATTTCGTTATATGTTTCTCAATTTTCATAAAACTGGTCGTCAGAATGGGTAACACGCAAGAGCCCATTGCTGTTCTATATCAAATTCCTTGATAAATTGGAAACATATTTTATCAGTACACAATTTCAGGTGTTCCATGTAGATTCGTTTTTGCAATTTGCAAGTTTTTCCTTTTCTAATCTCTTTCAACCTAAATAATGGTGGTATTATACTTCGCAACATACCAGATTTTCCTTCAAATTGTGAATGTGTAGACAGAATTAACATCGTGAATGTATTAGGTCAGAGCTAGCAAAACAAATTTCAAAAGTACATAATGAAGTTGAATTTAATACAGATCAGCACCGATGAATCACATGAAAAAGTCGTAAGATTAGAGATTTCGCAAAATTTCTATTTGTCGTGTAACATTTCAACCAACTCTATGAAAATGAATCGTACCTACCTGGTTGTCAATGCTGAAACGAGAAATTGAAGGTGGAACTATAAATTGACGACTCGCTCTTTTTGTGTATTGAAATATCAAATGTGACGTTAGGACAATTATAACATTTTGGTCCTCTCGAAAAATTCAAATCCTATTATTGAGGCGATATCAATAACAAAAGTACATATTTTATCGTATTCATAAAGGGAGATTGAGATGAAGTAAATTCAATTTGATCAATTTTGTGGACAAAAACTGATGAATATAGGTTACCAACTCAACTGACATTTCCTTTTTATATTATCTAGTAACTTTTTGGGGTTGACGTTTCAACTTACACGAAAACTTTCAGTTTACGTAGGACGTTCCTGAAACCAAAAGAACATATTTTATGATTATCGTTCGATAATAATATCTCACTAAAAACAGTATCATATCAAAATAACCGAGACGAAAGTTTTCTATTTCCATTTTTGGCTTACTTTGTTTCCAAACTCCCCCTACCCATAATTAATTATTTTATTACGACATGATGTATTGTAGAATCATACTTACTCAGTGTATATTTTGAAATACTTTCGCTATGAAATCGATTTTAATCAGCAATTTGTAAAAGTGTCATTCAATGGCAATGCCGAACTGTTTAGTATTTAATACTCAATTTGGAGTTACGTAATTGTTTGTTCATTTTATTCAGTCAACCGAATAGGTACTATCAATAGCGTCAGATATAGGTTAGGCAAAGATACTGACTGGTGAACATTTCATGCATGTACTCCATTGAATACTGATGAACTTTTTCGTAATGAAGCGTAGTACACATGAAAGGCCAATTTTTTTAAAGTTACTGTTCACGACAAACTTAAATTTCTAAAAATCATAAACATGGCTGAGGTTCCATAACGAACTGAAGCTAACTTAAGGTCAATCTCACACTAGCAACTTTAGTCAAGCAATCATTTAATCACACAAATAGAACAGATTTATTATCATGAGAGCCCAAACTCATTAATGGTAACTTAAAAATTCCAACATGTTCGATTTTCCTGAAGACTCAATTTTTGCTAGCAAAATGGACGCAAATGTCCACACCTGTTTCTTCTTGATTTTTTAGTTACAGTTGTGACGTGCCGTATCACCATAGTATTTATAGAAGCAGGCAAATTGCGCCCAGCGTTGTATGACACAAATTTAAGGAACATACATATAATAATCTTAAAAAAGTTGAATACATTCTGTCATAAGTTTGTTTGCGGAAAAAATTCATAAAATGTATTATATATTTTTTTGAGTATCAAAAAATTGAAATTTTCCATATGTAAGCTCTGTACAAATCACACGAAAGGTCCAACATTTTCTGCAGGTAACTTTAATCATCGAGTCCAACAAATGTATTTGATAAAATTCGACCCAACTTTTTTCATTTAAGAGGATATTTGAAAATATTTTCATGAGTTGCATCATTTGAGTTGAAGAAACTAGTTTTGTAAAAATTGCCTTGACTATTTAGATCACTAAATTCGATGATACCCGATCCATCATTGAAAGTGACTTAATCGAAATTAAAGTGAAATTCAACTGATATGGACATTAATGAGTAACAGTGATGACATCCCCCCTTAGGAAGATGCCATTTATGAGATTGAGATGAGGAATCAATCCAAGAATATCAAAGATAAACGCCTTTAGGCGATCAGTTGAGAAGCCAAATTTTGACATCGACCACCGAACGAAATTCGCCCTCTGTCTTTCACTGCAGCTTTTACTATTAGGCAACTAGTAAAACCAAAACTCAAGAATAAAATGTTCGTGATCCAATACCATGAGAAAGTATTGTAAAATTTCATATCAATGCTATTGATATAATACATTAAATAGCGTTTCTGTGAATGATATCTGTTTCGATTTCATGACGGATATTTGAAGTACAAAGTACAAACTAAAAAGGAATAAGTAATTTCAGTAAGTTCATCTATTTGAAAGTAGTTGTTTCGAATGGGCTTTAACTTCCAGTTTATATCTGAAAGATACATGCACAAACTACACATCTTTGTAGATAGTTTATTTCGAACTGACTTATGGTATTCCTTTATTCGGGAGCTTACACATTTTTATATAAATATTGGGAAGTAGAAAGGCAGAAAACTTTTTTCCGAAAACCAATCTCCTAAAAAATATCCCCTCTGCAATTTAATCCAGGATCTTTTCCAAAAATTGAGAATAGCTGGGTGAGAAAGATCATATTTTTTTATAGAACTACATCCATAATGAATGGCTATGATATCCTGGAGAATAGTAGTTTTTGATCCGATTAAAATCTAACTAAACGATTTATGATGGATGCATGATGTAGCCACAGACCAGAGAAATGCAGAGAAGACGAGACAAGACGAATGATATTGGAGAAATATGAATTCAAACACCCATTTGAAGACCCGCAATGCAGCAAACGTTGATAGGAGAAAATTGGTCTTCGAATTTTCAAAGAGACAATATCTCTTTCGCACGCAAGTCCAGATCAACGCAGATTGGACATTTTGATAAGGTACCTTTTCTTTCCCAAGATGCTTAACCCTCTTCTCAATCATAATCAAAGAAAAAATGAATACGAAGCTGAATCCTTAAATTTGTCACCCGTCTAATTTTGTTGGGTTATGAGAAGAATGTATTAATCGTCTTTGCTATTGCCCGTTTGTCTGAATTTGGTATTTGCCAATACTTTATCAATGTTATATTCGGTTATCCGAATTTTGAAGGTTGCTTTTTCGCAACTACTCTCTGTAATGTAATACGCTTTGTGATGGAATTGGGCGATACTTGTTGAAAGTCCATAAGGCATTCAAGTATCACTTTTCTGTGCGATTTTCACAACACGTTTAGTTATAATACAATAGCTTATTCAGGCGTCGGTGTTGAAAACTGTTCAGTGTTCAGAACAGTGTTATTTGAATATGGAATGAGCCTTCTGCAATCAAAAGAAGTAGTCACACCAATTTATCAATAATTCTGAAACATAGTAGAACCGTACGCCAAAAAATGTTCGTTCATTAACAACCTTTTTGCATACGGAACAATTCGAATTGTATCAAATTAGTCATGCAATGGAATTACATTTGTCAGGTTTCCAGAATTAGTAAAAGACTGAACTCGTCTAATCGGTAGCATTGAAACCTAGTAAGTCTTTAATGATTGACGCTATTCCAGAGTATTGTCTATAAAAACGTCTATTGAAAAAAATAAATCAACACATCCATCCATCTCAATTATTTGGAAGGAATTTGAGGTTGTTTGCAAAAAAAATCAGAAGACTTTACAGATAAAGCTGACTCTTCATTCCATTCAAAGTTTCACGGAAAACAAAAAAGGAGTTTAACTCTACATAAAAGAAAATTGACAAACTTTTGAGGTTAATGTCAGCAAAGCCATCCCTATTATTATTATAAATGCGAATGTAAGTTTGTTTGTTACGGTTTCACGCGAAAACTGCTCAACCGATCATCATGAAATTTTGAACACATGTTCTTAGAGGTATGAGAAGTAATATAGGATACTTTTTATAAAAAAAAATATTTTTTATATTAGATGAAAAAATTGTTTGTCAAAAAAATCTCAAAATCTAGCTACTTTGTACCGTAGTACGGTCGCACTGTATTATTCACAGTCACGACATCCCTACTAATATTTCAAATGCGAATGTAAGTTTGTTTGTTACGGTTTCACGCGAAAACTACTCAACCGATCATCATGACATTTTGTGCACATGTTCTTGGAGGTATTAGAAGTACCATAGGATACTTTTTATTAAAAAAAATATTTTTTAAGTGAGATAAAAAATTGTTTGCCAAAAAAATATCAAAATCTAGCTACTTTAACGTCATCTAGCATTCCAGTAATGAAATTCCAACCCTTAGTACCGTAATGCCGTCGCACTGTATTATTTACAGTCACGACAATATCCAGTCTAATCCAACTAACTATAGTTTGAGCTGTTTGGAATTTTTATATATTTATTGTTATTTTCTTCTGTCACCCGCGAGCGAAGCCGCGGGTAAAAGCTAGTTAATCCATAATTTTATCCAAAGTGCTGGCAATGGACCTCAAATTCGAACCCACTTTGGTTTCATGCTATTTGTTAATTTCGTGTATACATAAAAATATTATTTCATACTTGATCGAGTTAACTGTCTTTTGAAGTCGATTTGATGTTTCAAATTACTTTTTATTTCGTAGTTTCAAGTTAACTCGTACCGGATGTCCTCAGATGTGTTCCTTGAAGCACGTATATTTGTTCGAAATCCTGTGAAAAAATCGCAGTTTCAATATTTACTCATCATTTTAATCTAAATTTATTTATTGTGGATCTCAACAACTTTGATAATTGGATGTTTACAAAAGTACACCTGGCCGATACTTGATGAAAATCCGTATCAAAACTAAGTAATATAATTGAATACAACTGGCCGATATTTGATGAAAATCCATAATAAAACTCATTGATATCGTTTATGTATGATTTTCACTATAAAGGGTTTTAGAAAAACCTTGACACGTTTTTCTTTCTCAAGCGTGAAAAAATAAGTAACTTCTTAATTACAACTATTTTATACTGTGATATATTACTTACTTTTTTGCCTACTTTCTAATGCATGAATCTTCCTGAAAAGGCCAGGTATAAATTCATTAATTATATGAAAAATTTAAATTTCCAAAAGAACTGTGATTATACTCAACTTATCCTACCTGGAAATAAATAGACTTAATAATGGCGAATTATTCAATTCAGTTTATTCGTTCATATGATATTGACAGTTTTTAAATTTTTTTATTTCCATACTCTCCAACAGGTTAAGCTTCAACCTTCTTTTCTGGAAATGCCATTCTGGAAACTATTTTCGTTTTCCTTCATGCGGGCTTTGAATGTTCTTTCAGTTTGACCTATATAAAACATCGGACATGACCCACCTGATATGTTACACATTCCCGATTTTGCTGAAACTGAACTTTTATATTTATTATTCTTATTGTGCATGTCTAGTTTTTCTTGGTTTTGAAAGCAATATTTATATCTTTGTTGTGCAGAAAATTTGAAATACTCGTAGTGGGTTGGCCTGAGTAGGTTAAAGTTCTATAACTTTCATCTCTTCGAATCGGGTAAACTTCCTTCAAAGTTTGACTGTATAACTTTTTTGATGATAGAGAATATATTAGACTACTATCGTAATCATTGTTAACGGCTATTTGCTTCATTATGTTCAGTTCTTTTTTGAAATTCGCATCTGACAAGGAAACATTTATCAGTCTGTGGATGATAATGTTGAATGTTGTTACTTTGTGCTGAATTGGATGTGGATGAATTATGAATGATAATAAATGTATAAGCTGGTTTATGATAAACTGAAAAATCATGTTTATTGTTAACTTTCGTTATTCTCAAGTCCAAAAAAGTTATAGAGTCTATTTTGTCTCCACAAGAGTAATCATTTCATTCGAAAGAATACTGGGAACAGATTCTTTACATCGAATGAAATCAATTTGGCATCATCCGGAAGTGCAATATCTTGAATTTCATTGATTAAATGGTATCAATTCTTCAAACTGAATTTTGATTTGAAATTGGTGTGTGTGGTTTTGAATAATGGCGATGAGTTTTTCGGATATTTTAACTGAAGGGCCTGTGACAAAAGAAGCTATCGGTCTAATGGGGTAGTTATCTTTGAGTAATTTAATCAACGAATAAAGTTTGAGTGGGTTCATGACTAACGATCCGGATTTTTCTATTTGATTCATGATACAATCAATATTTTTTAAAGTTTTCTTGACTTCATTCTGATATAAATGGGTGGGATCGTTTTTGAGACTATCGTATATGACAGCATTTAAAAACTCTATAGTCTTCTCTACGTATTCATCTTTGTTGATGGCTATGACCATTTCGCCTTTATCAGCTCGCGTGAAAACAATGTTATTTGCTGCAGATTTATCTTTTATGGATTTAACTAGTTTTAGTTCCGGATAGATCGTACCTTAATGCATATTCACAGATTTGAAAATTTCTGAAGCAATATGTTTTCTGGCGTAACATGTACCAATCAACGCAATATCTGAATCGATTCCCAAATCTTCTAAATTTGTGGAATATATGTTGGGTTAGATATTGTGATTGATACATTTCTCCAATAGACGAGTTTCATGCTCTGTAAAACTGGTGTTCGTAAGATTGACAAATTTGTCAAGGAACTACGACCAAAGACAGTGAACTATTTTCACAAGATAAGTTCTTTGATAAAGTCTTACGAACACCAGGCTCGAAGTACATGAAACTTGTCTATTAGATGAAGGTCTCAATTGCAATATGAAACACAATATAAATTTGACCAATTTTGAAAGTTTGGGAATTAATACAGATATTGCGTTGATGAGGACATGTTTTGCCAATAACATATTGCTGTAGAAACTTTAAAATCTGAAAATATGCTTAGAGGTAGGTTCAATCCAGAATTGAAACTAGTTAAATACATAAGAGGGAAATTGGAAGCAAAAAATATTGTTTTCACGGGAGGCGATAAACGGTCACAGCCATGAACAAAGACGAATACGTAGAGAAAACTATAGACTTTCTAAATAATGCCATGTTCGATTGTCTTAGAAACGACCCCACTCACTTATCTCAGAAAGAAGTCAAGGAAACTTTGAAAAATAATCATTGTATCATAAATGAAACGAAAAAATCCAGATCATTATTCATGAAACCACTAAAACTTTATTCTTTGATTATATTAAACAAAGAAACTACCAGATACATATTGTCAACATCTGTTCCTTATACAGTGTAGATGTGCTATTTTACCTCGTCAATTTCTGACGAAGTGTTACTGTAAAATCAAGTGAGTTGATTATAAAATACATTCAAATTGTGAAGTGTCAGTTTACCCAACATGGACAACGAACCACCACCCAATTGGTGGGTTTCAAACAGCGAAGAATATTCATCGATTCAGCAATCGCAGTTTCCAAAATCAACTGGTCAACAATTGGAACTAAACACTGAATCTGAT